>VWPU01005223.1:642-134928 GCA_013398955.1 Callaeas wilsoni | reverse complement strand
TCCTTTTCTCAGGCCTAGCAGGTGATCAGAAGTGTGCAGAGAGGGGAGGACTGGTAGCACACAGATACCTGTAAGTAAAAGCCACCCACACCACCCACACACCTACACTTTGTCACCTTTGCCTCCTGCTGGAGGCAATTGCAATAAAATCAATATTGCACAGAGATGCACCTCTGCTGTTCTCTCTGTTAATGCCATATGTTTCCCAGATGGTAGGGAGGTCTAGTCTAGGCTAAAAGCAAATCAAAAGACATCTCCTGAATCTCAAGTAATGTGTGATTTTACTGTTTGGATTCAGAAGAAGTAGGGCAAAAGTCTCTGGGCTCCCACTGCCGTGACTCAGGCATGGTTGTGCAAAGCAAGGCAGACAGCACTGCTGGGAGAACAGCGTAAGGCAGCCCGGAGCAGAGCAGGATCCCTGTGTCCAATTTTGAGGCCGTCAGCCCCTCTCTGCTGAGCAGGCACAGGACGAGCCTGGCTGCAGAGGCTTGGCCAGGGCAGCAGCTGTCCTGGTGCATGGCAGGAGCACAGAGCATCCAGCAGATCTTACTTGCTGTGGACACTTCTCTGTGTGCTTTATTTTAGGTTCTCTGATTTGCAGGTCCCTGTGGCGTTCCCTCACCCCTGCACTGATTACGGGAAGCAAGGAACTCGTTCTGCACACAAAGGCATCTGGGGATGTCTGCAGCCAGCTCTGCATCCATCTCAGCTCTGTGGATCCTCTCTCCCTGTAAATGCTCCCAGGATCCCTGCTGGTGGGGTTTGCCACCAGGCAGGCACCCCTCTTGTGATAAACCCTGTCACACACCACCCTTCCATCACTCTCTTGCCCAGCACAGGGCTGGCAAAGGCACTGGCTCTGGCAGTTGTTCCCTTTCCTTAATCCAGGGATGTGAGTGCCTGAGGCAAAGCCTCTTCCCATGGGATGGAGAGATGGCCCAGTGATCTGAATGTACAGACTGTATTAACTCAGACAGAACAAATTAGGACAAGACAACAGGGACCAGAAAGGATTTTCCCATTGTTTCTCCCAATTCTTTTTCTCCACACAATGAAATAAATGGCTGCAGGCTACATGCACAGGCTGCTAAACTATTTTGACACAAAACTTTTCAGGCTTGAAATCCCAAATGAAAGACAGAAAGTATTTCTGTCTGCTCCTAAGCCCTACAGTTACCATCCAAGTGTCATTCTGCATGAAAACAAAGGCTTTGAAAAGGGAGTGGGTAGGGAGAAAATAAGCAATGTTCTTCACAACCTTTTTTAATTACCGATTTAGGGTTTGGTTCTATATATCAGTACTTCACCTATCGTAGCTATGAACTTGCTCCAGATGAAACACTCACTTGAAGGATGGGATGACTGGGGTGATCTAAACTTCCAAACTAGCCTGTCTTCTTGGGACCATCAGCTGAGATCCCAAATGTGCCCCTTTGAATCCTATAATTTACTGCGTGTGAGCTTTACCATCGTCGTGCATGTCTCCTTTTGAAAAGGTGAAAAGATAATCAAGAGCCTTTCTCTCCACTCCCAGTTCTTATGTATACACAAGATGTCTTCACATCTGCATGTCTCTGCAGCTCGGCATTGGTAGATAGGAATCCATGCAGAGAAAATCACCCGGAATGGCTCATTTTAACAACCCTTCCCTCCCAGCATCGTGCTGTGAGGAGGATGGGGGAGGCCTTACCTTGGAGCTGCACTTGTAGAGAGGGTGGCTGATGGAGTCCACGTAGTGGTGCCTCATACAGCGGCTGGGGTCGGAGTCGATGAGGAAGGAAGCGTCTGTTTTACTGTCCGTGTCTCCCATCATCACCAGGAGCGAGAGCATGGAAATCGAAGCCGCGAGTACATGATTTCCCATTGTCGAGGAACTTCTCGCTGGTAACAGCAGAGGGAGGTAGAGCATTAAAAACCCTCCAAATTCTGGAAGCCAGTTCCTTTCCAGGATGGTGAAAAGTCTGGTTTAAGTGTCTGAGCTGTCATTCTTCTTCTCAAGTTGGAGTCTGAAGAGATTGTAATCCATCAAAGAATCTCCTGCACTGTTGGAACAAAAGCAACAGAAATCACAATCCTGAGCAAAAAGACCTCTGGAGAAAATAGACATAAATAGTATTAAGGCACTCAGGACCTTTGCTAGCCAAAATACATGCTCTGAGTGAGCATCATTCCCACAGTAGGTAGGGAGTAAGGCTTTAAGGAAGGAGATGTCAAGGCCTTGTTACTTTTAGCGTTGTTCCATCATTTCAGGGAGAACCTTTTGACTTTTCACAGCACAAGTGGTGCAATGCCTTTCTTTTCCACTTGGTGATGACCCTATTTTGTTCCCCTCAGAACTGGTGATTAGCAATAGGTCAGACGTTTCTGCAGATCGAAAGGACTCTGTATCCACTCAAAGTGCCAAAGAGGGCCAAAGCTTGGCTGCCTTCTGCATTACAGGGGGGAAAGTCTGGCCTAGGTAGCACATGGAAAGGCTGGAGGCAGGCTGAGCTGTGGCTCTAGAGGCTGCCTGGCAGTACCCTGCAGCTGGTGGGCTGCAGGGACAAGCGACCCCCCAGGATGGAGGGATGCCAAAGGGCCGAGCCCAGGCACGAGCAAAGTGGTCGCCCAGCGAATTGCTGAGCTCCGACCTGCACTGCATGAGGAACTACCCGGCCTCTGGCTGTCCTGCCTTCTGGGTACCAAACTCCCAGGCACGCACACGGACAGGCTTTACTCCCTTACTCATCAGGCAGCACTTGCTCAGGGTCAGTCTCTTCCCTGCTAATTAAAGAGCTGCATCTGAAAAATACATTTATTGTTGCATAATGTCCAAGTACTATCCCAGCTATCAAATGGGAAGAAATACCAATGCTATCTACCCGGGCATCTGGATTTCTGGTTCATGTCGGAGATCAGGAGATTCCCCAGGGAACAGGTACAGGACAGCCTCTGAAACGCTGCCCAGAGCTTTGTGCCGGCAGGGGAAGGAGAATATCTCCATCAGCCGCTTCTTCATAGGCCCTTGATCCTTGTCACAAAGCCCTTAGTCCCAACTGGGTGATTAATTTCACTTTTACTACAAACAGATATAACTTGAAAGAGCTGTGAATTATCCATCTAAACACAGCCCGATGAAGGTTAGTCAAAGGATTCTCATCAGTACACTTAAAAGTGCGAAGACTTTCTGAAGAAACTTCAGATAAAACAGTTCACTACTCACAAAGAAATGCTCCGGCAGAGCCTCTTGAGTATTTAAAGAGCTGATGTCTGCCTTTATTGCCTTATACAAGCCTCTTTCAAAACAGTTTTCTGGTTTTCTGGCAGTCCTCTAAACCAACTGATACTCATCTCCCAAACAGCCTCCCCACCAGAGTGCTTGATGATTTGTATATTGCTTTACAGTACTTCTGTAAGAGGAGTGCCTGGCAGTGACAAACACTTCCAGAGTCCATCCAAGTTGGGATGGTGCTGATGTGACATCCAAAGTCTCATGCTGGGAGGAAATGTTATTAGGGATGCTCTGTGTGTTAGAAAGACAAAGATGTTCTGTGTATTAGACGTTTTTGTTGTTGTTGTTTCAGGCTATTATCCACGTGCTTAAGTAGGAAAGGAAAAAGTATGTGACTGTGGATTTAAATGATGATTTTTTTTTTCCCCCAGAGTCTGACATATGACCTGGTATATTTTCCTCAGCAAATGGGGCATTAAAAACATACTATGTCTTTGCAGTATAAAGAACTTAAACAAACAACACTAAACACTGAAGATCTCAGATACATTTATGCACAGCCTCATTCATGTCAATAAATATCCCTCCAAACATTTTAGCAGCATTGGAGAGAAATCTCTCAGTCATGGGAGCTGGGACAGACTCCCTCCCCGAAGTGAACTCTGCTACTCTAGCTCATGCAGATGATGCCCAAGGATTAGCTAACGGGAGGAGGGATGCACTATTTTTTCTCCATGTTTAACCTTTTACCTACATTCTTATTCTTTTTTATAAAGAGGCTGACCAAAACATGCTGCTTGGCAAGGTCTCCCTCCAACATAGTTAATCATTATTACACACCCAGTAATTCCCTCTCTCTCCAAATAAATTTACTTGATATTAGACGGTCTCATTTCATGTGATATTACACCCAGGGATCCCCATTTCCCATTCTCTCCATCCCACTGTTAATTCCGTGCTTCTATATCTTTCCATGGTTTTGATCAGTATGATTTAATACAGTGAGAGAAATCTGAAGTCCTGGCTCAGTTTTCAAAGGCTTATCTCCCTCGTTTTGTTCAGGAAGTAATTGGATGACACAGAGCCTGCCTCATGAAAACACTCTGAGAAAGCTGGAAAGACACAGGGAAAAGTGTGGGAAAAGGAAGATGGCTGTACCTTCTTCAGGATAAGCACAGTACAAAAAGTATTAACACTTCCACAGTCTTTAAAAATTGCCCTGATACTTCACTAAAAAAGAAATGTAGCAGGCTTTGGTAACAGCACTTTGAAAGAAGTAAAAAGTACTGTTATCACATATTTATAAGAAAAAAGAGAGAAAACCATTGTGAATGTGATCCATCTCCTGTGAAATAAGTGGTTACAGTTGTTTATAGACATACTGGCAAAAGGTGTAGGTGTATCCCCTGACATACCTATGGAAAGCATGTGCATACATTTTTCAAGCATATATGCTATATATAATACATATGGAAGAAAAAGCCTTAGAGGGACATTTAAACACGTACAAGTTAGGGTGCAGATTTTTGATTCTGTAAAAAAAAAGTCAAAATATTTTCACTTAGGTACATCACCATGATGAGGTATGTTGGCGTGACATTTTCCATTTCCAGCCGATATTGTGCAATGGCATTTCACTTAAAGTTCCCATTCTTTTTCTTTTTTTTTTAAGTTAAAAATTGTACTACTTTTGAAAAGCTGTCTGAAATTATAAAATCCTAGATAGCACATGCTATTGGGATTGGCATAAGTACTTTCCAGTCTATACTTCTGTCCAAAAAAACAGAAGCAAGTACAATTGTGATCATAAATCATCGCTACAATGACATTTTGTTTCATTTGAAAACACACTTTTTTATTAAAAGCAACAATTTTACATAGAAATTTTGTTCTTCTATTTCAGCTGTTTTTTCCTCACTTTCTTTTCATGTAAAAACTGCAGTAGACAGCTCATCTGCCAAGCTAACAAAAAGGAAGCCTAAACCCTCCCACTTTACAGCATCCTGTAAACAAAAAGATGAAAAGGTAACTTCATACCCTCAGGCCGAAAATCTGCTACAAATATACATGGCCTAACAGTGGATGAAAATCACTACTTCCCATTTTTTTCAGAATTCACTGAGATATGGGAAGTACATTTTGTTAGCAATGGCTTCGTTCCCTTTCCATATAACAAGTTTTCAGGATTTCATAGAGACATAACATACTAAAGCTTGTTACTGCTGTTACCTAAAACTGCTACAGCTGTTAACCTAAAAACTTGAGGGAAAAATAGAAGACATCCCAAAGAAAAACCATATTAACATACAGTCTAAGACTGTATTGCACATGGACATAGGGGCAAAGTTAGGGTTATTTTTCCAGCTCCACGTTCTTATTAACTGCTTTCTGAATAATAAAGATTTCTTATCATAGTTTTAATGTCATTTAGAGAGTGGTGAAGGTTAAGGTTTTGCTTTACTTTAAGGACAGAAGAACATTCCATCATCTGGAATTATTTAGCCAGTCACTTTGTGAGAACATAAACAGAAATTCCCTTTTTGCTATGTATCTTGGAAAAAATAAAGAGCTGAGCAATTCTCCAAAGGTCTATTGGATCTGCACAGCTTTTACCCTGGAAGGTAGGAAGGGTGCATTGGAAAAGCTCATTTATGGTGTGCTTCTCATTAGTTGTTCCCTGAGCCCTCCGTATTAGGCATGCATGTACGTTCAGCTTGGCCTTCATTTGCTGTGCATTTTCTGTGTTTGAGACTCCTGCTTGAAGATGAGGGCACAGTTTAATTCACTCAATGCTTTTTGTGTTTTGGAGGCTGCCAAAATCCCATTGAAGCAGCAGCGTGTGTATACAACTTAAGGCTGGCCTTGCATGCTGTGCATATTTAGTAAACACAATTACTTGGATCCTACCACGTGATTCTCTCATTCTGAATTTGTTATATAAACAGAAGAGTTGCAAGACTACTCAGTTTCTCCAAACTCCAGAACTAAAAATGTGTCTCTACCCATGTATGTGTATACGTGCATGTGTGTAAATTCACTGCTGCTGTTCTGACAAAAATAAAAGCCGCAAAGTTCTTCATGTGACCAAAATGGATTTCTCAAGAACTTTATCGAATTTGGAAAAGTTTAGATTTTCCAGGAAGGTAAACATTTGGGGTCTTCACTCTCCAGGATCTGAACTGGAGTGGAAACAACTGTAATGGGCAAATTACTCAGTCAGGCTCCAGTGGGGTTTGTTCTGTAGGGTTAAATTCTCCACTGCCATGACAAGGACAGCATGGTCTGTTCCCAAAGATCCTTCAGCACCCGCAGCACTCAGATGGCTTCCAGCCCACGCAGCCATTCACACCATGCCTGGGAACAGCTTGGGAAGCACTGTGAGCTGTGGGACTGAATCGCACCAGTGACAATTTGAGCCACTCCAGAGGACAGTCCATGGAGTAGGAGAGGCAACCCTAGGTGAGATGCTGTGTCTGACCCTGTTTTCTGTAGAACCAACTCAGAGTCTTTGTCAGTTCCAGCGTACCTTTTAGCTCTGTAAATAAATGCAATCATCTTCTTATCTAGCTATTTTACTGTGGCCATTTCTGTTGCAGCAGTGAAGGAGCTGCCTCCTGTACATGCTATCCAAAATCCTCACTCCGCTCTGCAGCTGCCTGTCAAAACACCTGACAGAGCCACTGAGTGGCCATGTGGCAGCCAGGCAGCAGCAGGTGAACACAGGCAAGCCCAGTTGTCTGAGAAATGCCTCCACACAGCATTTGAACAGGTTTCGTCCAACCGTGAGGCAGGGTGAATACCAAACCAAATATTTTGAGTGAGACTCTTACAGGTCTAAATAAGTGAATGTTTCCCCCAGGTCTCATCACGCTGAAGAGTGTTTGCTCGACTGACATCCAGCTGTGCTGGAGCTTGTCCCCTTCCATGCTGAGGGGAATGTCTTCATCCATGGCACAGGAGCTCCATCCAGCTGTTACACAGCAGGGCAGCGTGTGCCTGCAAGGAGGGTACACAAACACACACACTCCTGGCCAGAGCTGGCAGCAGCTGGTGGGCAAGAGGAGAGGGGAAGGAAAAAGGCAGTAAGAAGGAAAACAGGCTCAAAACAAGGAAATTTAAGCCTCTTCTTCTGCTTGTCCATGGTAGAGAAGCCCATCTAAGCCCTACTAAGGTGTTGCTGTCCTACTGTGTGACTATCAGTCACTGCAGGCATTGTCCCTCCAAACCCAAGGAGATAAAAGGGATGCTGCCTCTGAGCAGTCAGAAACGGCAAACCCACTGATATGGTAAATGAGAGAAACTCCTGGAAACCATTTTTTACTGTGAGACTTCCTTAAGTCTTTTAAAATTTCAGGAGGTGAATACCTGTGACTGTAAGCAGACTGAAAAAGAAAAAATAGGAAGACCACGGCATGTGAAGTGTCAGAAGCAGCATCACAATTGCAGCAAACGTAGTGGAAGCAGCCTGGGAGACTCAGCACACATGGGATGAGCATACATGGGACTGATTCCCTGGGCTCGTTTAAGGCCCCAAAAGTGTTCCTGCAGTGAGGACCCGGTGCATGAGGTGGAACAAATTCAGCTGAAAGGCACTTGAGCTGTCTGACCTTCCCCCTGCTTTTGAAGTTCCCAAGAATATTTCTAGCCCTTCAGGTAGTGGGAGGGGGAGAGCAGGAGGTGCCTTCCTGCTCAGCGGTTGAAATAACAAACTCCAGTGGGTACCGCGGGCTGGCACCCGGCCAGCAGACAGGCACAGGCCAACACGGAGAAAAGGGTTTAATACACTCCCAAAGAATAACTTCTGGGGGACAAAAGAGTGCTTGTATTTTTATTCTTTCCTTTTCCTGCTTCCAGGAAGCTTTAAATAGATTGATTAGGGGTATGCATGGGATATCCCTCTAATGAGGGAGCAGAGCCATTTAACGGTGAGGTGATGCCAGCCTTGGATTCTTTCTTTATTCTTGTGTCTCACTGAATATCAGAGTAGTCCTGGTCTTGAGTCTCGGACAGCAGAGGAATACAATTTTCCACTTGGTCATCCATCCAGAGGGTGCTGGATGAGATTACTCGTCAGCGAAGCACCAGGTGCAGAGCTGAGCTGTCTAGGGCTGCCCATCCCTCTCAGGAGGCGAACCAGCAAGGGTGGCTGCTGGCTACAGTGCAAATGTTCCCAGCCAAGCATTAGCTATAGGATTTGCTTCAGTAATTACCTCTACTTCAGTCTTATGACCCAACATGAGGCAAAATTACTCTTGGCCAAATTACAAGTTGCTGAGAGGTCTAGGGCATTCAGGCATGTGTCCTCTACCTGTTGGAGTGTGTTACGAGGAGGTGGGCAGTTTTTGTTCTCTGTCTTTTGCATATTTTCCAGAGAACTCAAGTGCCTGTAGTTATCAATAGACGCAGGAACAGAAATGGGTCTTTTCATTCTTTAACACTAAGCAAACATATCCCTGCCACTGGGACCAGCAGAGAGTGTCATGCATGCCGGAGACAACACATGATTGAAGGGGATGTTCCTTCTCTTCTGACCTTTCCTCTTTTACACACAGGCAACATTCAGACCACCATCCATATACCTCATCCTCTGATAATTAAGGAACCTAAATATTTGGCTCATGGTAACAATTGTATGTCTTCTAACAAGGGGAGCAGCGTTGCCGTAGGTCCCACTCCCTTTGAGCCGCGCTGCTATGACAGCAATGTGATTGTCACTGCCATGGTATGCTTAACCTTTGCCAAACCAGAGCTGAGGCATTAACTCAGATCCTCAACCCACATGTCTTAAAGGGCAACATAACCTGTGCTGCCTCGGCCCAGCACAGTCTGCAGCTCAGTAATACCAAGCACGAAAATGCGACAAGGGCGAGCCGTAACAATGATTGATGCAACTAGAAAAATAACAAAGAGAAGCTGAAAAATAGCAATGAGGAGGAGGAATTCCTGGGACCAGTGTCTCCATGGCACCAGCAGCCCCCTACTCTCACACCAGAAGAGAGGCTACACTCGCCTGTAGTAGAAAGGATCTCCATGCCACACAGTGAAATTCCAGCAAACAGGACAAGGACTGATGGTGTCTGGAAGTGGTAGTGCCACTGCTACCCGGATAATAGTCTGAATTAGATTATGTGAGAAAAGGAGGAATATATAGACGACCAGCTGCTCAAAGGCTTACTACAACCTTGCTTTTATTGTTCTGCTAAGTTAGAGGTGGGGCATCAGAGGGATTCCTAACATACCACTACTGAGAAATTTTAATATGTTCCACACTGACACATATAAAAAAGAAATAACAGCTGATCACAGCCAGCAGAGACTGCAACATCTCTTCATATGCATGCACAGAATTGTGGTCAAAATGGGGTGCTCTTGGCTCAGACACCTGAGCTAACCTGACACAGCTAAACCTTTCTCTTGCCACTGAGTTGAGTTTCAGCAAAAGGACTGTCAAGTGTGAAGTCAGACAGCAGAAAAAGAGGTGATCTGGACATGGCTGTTCACCCCATCCTGAGATACCAGGACATGGAGAAGGGTAGGGGAGCTGAGAGGCAGAACACTTAACACTGATGAAAAGAAACACGTGTTTACACAACCGACAATGATCCGGTGGAACAAGATATCACAGAGGGCAAAAGTTTAGCTGGGCTCAGCAAAAGGACCTGTTGTGGATGGGGGGAGTTACAGTCACAAGGGTTTCATTTCTGAAGGGTTTTTGGAAGGGTTATAAACCCTCAGGACTCTGAGAGTTCTGTCGATGGGGTTAGGGAAAACCCTTTGCCCCAACAAGTTACCCCGTAGCTGCTGCCACAGGGTCTCTGTGTCTTTCTTTGATGTGGCCGCTTCCAGCCACGCTCGAGAGGTGGATTGCTCAAATAACAGGGGGCTGCAGTCTCATATAGCAGCACCTTCCTAAAACTCACAGGGACAAGCCTCTCCTCACACTCAGAAGGACATTAGAGACAGAGAAATCTGTAATACTTTTAATACAGCTATCAAATATTTATAATTGTAATTACAATAGTGATTGGGGGGGTGGAGAGAATTTTGGTTTCTTTCAGTTGAACAAATAATCCACCAGACAAGTTGCAAAAATTAATGTCTCGGTGGTTTCATGCAAGCTTTCACCACAGATAGTCACTTCTGTCCAAGTTCCAAGGACAACCTTGAGCACTTCCTAGTGCCTCTGAGAGCAGACAAGCCAGGAAGGGAACAAAGTCAGCCCCAGGAGAAATGGGGAATGAAGCCAGCCACAGGAGGACTCCCTGTCAAATGAGTCACAGCAGGCATCAGTGTGAGCTCCCAAGGAGGTGGCTTGTTTCACTCCCACCTGGGCAAGACGGACTGCACTCCTGGCCAGGCAAGAAGGCAAGAACATGCAGATGCTACCACAAGCCTCAGTGGTGTGTGAGGGATGGTTCCAGTGGGGCAGATGGCTTTTGTGGAAATCAGCCATGCCCAAGGAGCTACCTGAGGTACTGCTACTGCAAACTGTACCCGAGACTGTCCCTAACAAACATCCTGCTCTGCAAAGGCCACTCATCAGCACACATTGATCTGATCCAAACTAGGCACTGCACAAACCTAGGAAACCTACATGGGACACCTTCAGGTAGAGAAATGAGCCCGTAACTAATCATCATCCACCCCTAATTATACCCTGTCCCTAAATCAAATTGCATTTCACTTTGTAGCTTGAGATACCTATTCCTTCCACATTTGTTTTTAACTGGAAAGTCTTAAAGCATTGTTTTATAATACAAAATAAGATTTCATTAGCAGCAAGAGCATATCAATATATACAAGCCACATTGGGAACCCCTGATTCAAGCTGGTAAGTAATTACTCACCAAATAGTTCTATTTAGGTCCAGGAAATTATTCATGTGTATAACTACTCACAAATATGAGTAAGGTCCCACAGCATGAGTAAAAGTGAGCATCATTAGTAATTTGAAAGGAAATGGGTAAAAAATAAAAGGTAAAGGTCCTAAAATGTAGGTATTCTTATATTTTTTTGAGGAGGGATAAATAACAGCACTGTGATTGTTACAGCCACACTTACTGCCACACCAGGCAGCTGGGTTGCTTCTATTAGAAAATACATTTGCAATAAAGTACTGATTTTAAGTGAGTTTGTCTCCACTGCTGGTTTTAAATAATCATTTGCCTTCAAGTGAGTTTGTCTTATTACTGGTTTTAAAGAAAACTTTTGCCAGTCCTTTTTCAACAGACAGAGTTCCTACCTCTCAGCCACTGTTAAAAGCTTTAGCAGCCGTAACATGTAGCATATAGGAAACATACTTTTCATCTCTAAGGATCTGCAGGAACCTTAAGAAGTTACTTGCCATGCCATGTCTCTCAGGCAGAAACAAGTAAGATGTGTTATGGGGAGGCTATGAGAGAAATTGCAATGAACTGGCAGGGTAGGACAAGAAATCTGCCTGGCAGTCCCACGAGAGTCAGTACACACAAACACACACACAAACACACACACACCCATCTTGCAAACTCAGATTTGACACAAGAAAATTGCCCCCCCAGCACACACTCTGTGTGACACCGCAGCAGTAGCTAACCCAGTACTGAGAGTAGTCTTCTTTGTTACTCTGTTCTTTGCTGCTGGACCCATTCGCTTGAACTTTGATAGGATGAATTCACTCACCTGAATGCCAGCAGGGAGCCGGGGCTCTCTCTCTTCCGCAGCCGCGCTCTCTCGGGGCAGTGCCCGTTCCCGAGCCTCGCAGTTACACTACACTGGCACTTGGTCACCGCGCTCACAACAGGGAAACTCTTCTTTCGTCCCGGAGAAACAGAGAACGGTCATGCTCGTGCCTCTGGCGCTGACACACAGGGAAATGATCTGCCGGGAACGGAGGAGAGCCTCCCTCTCTCCTTCAGCGGGCGGTCTGGGGTCGTGCAGCATCCTCCCGTGTCAGCTCCGGGCGGCACAGCCACGCCGCGCTCCGTGTCACGCCGGCCACCTACCAAATATACCCCGGGCACCACAGCAAAGGGGCACCGGGGCTTTCCTCGCAGGGCTCAGCCAATAAAGAGCCGCTGTGAAATCTGTCCTGAGCCGCAACCAGCGCTGTCCGGTCCATTGGAAAGCCTTGCGGAAGTTTGGATAAAGAATAATGTGCGAGGTATGAGCGCTCCCGCAAATCGTGAGACACAAAGCTAGAAATAAATATTGCCTGTTGTTTCAAATTATTCTGAGCACTCCAGCAGATGACTGGCAAGAGAACAGCAGGCGTAAGTAGTGATAAAAGTAAACAGTCCAACTTAAAAGCAGCAGGCTTGCCCGTGTTCATAGAGCCCTATTGTAGTGGGACAAAGAGGGTGCTGGCGATAGCAGCGCTCTCTCGGTGAATTCAGGGCAGAGTCCAGCATGTCCATTCGCTCCAAAGCCACACAGCTAGGACCAGCACAGAGCTGCAGAGGAGCTCGGCATGCTCACAAGAATAGGTGTTTAACCAAGTTGCTCAGAAGAACCCTGGGCTAGCTATTTGACCACATACAGACAACCTTCAGATGGGAGAAAAGGACACAAGGATAAGGAGACACAGGGACTGGAGTCGTGCTGATTCCATTTAAACACAGTTTAATTTTACAAAATGGTACAAGGAGAACATGTCTTTGTCAGATAAAGAGATTAAGCGCTCAGTTTAAGTCCATGTAAACTCAAAATCTGTAGGGATCTCTTATTTGCATGCTTACCTTTGGAAAATGCACCACTCCTTCCTTCCCTCGAACTCTTCAGAGAGCTAAAAAGAGGTCCTGTTACTTCCAAATGCTTTTGTTCTTCTGTCCCTCTGTCACATGGCTTGCCTTTTATATTTGCAACACACAAAAGTTAGGGCTGTTGTTTAAGAGAGAGAGAGGGAGAGAGAGGGAGAGAGGGGGAATGTCAAATGGAAAAGTGCCATTGCAGTCATATATCAATCAGGGCAGCAGCAGCAGCAGCTCGCTGGCAAATGGGAATTCCACAGAAATGTGAAGCTCTTGTTATCTGAGAAATCACAAAACACCAACAGCCAAGCTCCCCTCTGCAGGGACTTCTTATTATTGGCAAGGCAGGAAATAGAAGGAAATACAGGCGCTTTTTTAATTGCTGTTATTGTTTCAGATCTGGAGATAAGGACGCTGTGGCATGTGTAAGCCAGTGGAATATAAATCCTGAATCAAATTCCTTCCTAAACAAATGCACCATGTCCAAGATAAAGCAAACCACTGAGAAGCAAGGTAATGGAGCTAAGTGAAGAATCTGACAGTAATGATCTAAAGAATTTGATAACTGTTTGCACTTGAAAAATATCTACAGAAAACTACCTGCTCCCTGGATTACTCATTAATCTCCTTTTTTTTTCTGTCCAGTTTTTCTTAGGCTTTTTCTAACTGTGATTGATCTCAGATACCCTTAATTCAAGCTGTGCTGCTTCACACAATTGGTCAACTAAATCATCTGACATTCCTTGGCTTTCCAGTTGGGTAAGTAGGCAAGCATTTTCTGTATAAATACTTGTCTGCAAATGTGAAAGTTCCCTCCTTCAGACAACCTGCCCTGAAGTCCTGAAGTTTCTGTCAAATAAACGCAGAAGTTTGCTCAGAGAAGAAAACATTGTCTTTCTATTTCACAGACTTTTTTCTGAAGAATGACAAGTTTGAAAGCAGTTATCCTTGAAATATTTTATAAAATATTATGAGTTTCTGAAAAAAAAAAAAAAAAAAAATCCTGAGGGGCTGAAGGAAGGGTCCATCCACTGGAAAGCCCCACTCACAAAAAGCACATCACAGCTCTGGATGCACCAAACCCTCTTCTCTGCAGAGGAGGGTGTTTCACTTCCCTTTGGAGTGCCCCCTAGTCATCCTGCAGGATTGTGGGAAGCACAGACCTAAGCTGGTTAATTAAAAAATAGGCCACATAGCTGGCCATTCACAAGCTGGATGTGTTCAGAGGCACTGGCCAGCAGATGGACAGGGTTCTGTGTTGATTGTGTTTGAACTCTAAAGGAAAGTTGGTATTTGATGGATGATGTTATTAGCTAAATGTCTTATGTGGTACAAGATCAAAGAACAGATGGGAATTATGCCTTAAAAATAGAATAATCTAAAAGGGGAATGGCTTTTAGATGAGTAAGCATCATGGAAACAATAAAGGAGACTTTCTTTGGCTTGCTTTGCTGCACAGCCAGGTTTGACTGCTGGGATAAACAAATGACCCACTTAGGACTGAAATTCTTAGGACATGAGTTTTGCTGCACATTTTCCCCTTCATATTCGGTGTTTACATTGTTTTTCCCCTTAAGTCAACCTCGGGTTTTTCTCCCTGACCAAACGTGTCCCAGCCCTCTCTTTCCTCGCAGATGCCACCGCGGTCACCCAGGGTGGGTGGTGGCAAAGCCCATCAGCACCTTCCCCTCGCGGTAAGCACAGAGTGAGCCTGCTGCTCCGGCACTGCGCTCGCCTCAGACACAGACACTGCACACGGAGATCCTTTTTAACTCAGCCAACACCTTCCTTTTCAATGAAGGCTATTGGCCCTTTGACCATTGCACTGCTGCGTTGTCTGTCTTTTTCCACTGGTAAGAAAGTGATTTAAATACTCCCGTTACCTTCACTAAGAACCTGCCACGTGCAAGACAAAGTAGCTCCTGGATGAAATTCTCCAGGAGACAGCAGATATCCCACTCATGGTCCTCACTGAAAATGATGCTGTAGGGTTTTTTTGATGGCACCACTTAGGTTTCTTATCTTTGTGTCATCTGCAGGTGATAATATCGGTATTAATTTTTTTGTTGGGTGCTAAGCATACTCAACAATTATCAATAATTCCTCAAACAGTGGTATTTTTGAGATGTAGTGGTCAGCAGTTTGCTACCGCAACGTAAATTCCTAGTACAGGAAAATCAGCAAAAGTGACTTTCAATTTTTTTATCTTCAGCTTCCAGACTCTGTTTGCCAGCCAGTGGAAGTTAATCAGCAATTAATTGGGTGCACAGCCTGGTGACTTATAAACTGACACTCTCATCTGTGGCCTTCTGAATGAACTTGCACATGATCACAAGCACAAAACTAGAAACATCTAATGTAGCCTCCCCCCGCCTCAAGAACACTGTGGCCCATAACTTTTTCATAGCTGTTCATAAATCTTTAGCCTCTCTCAAACGCTGTGACTTAATCCCACCCATAAAACCAGACATTTTGAAGAAACAAATAAAAGCAGAAAGCCCAGGAGCTCAGAGCTCAATTTTCAGAGACCACTAGACATCTGAGATGACCCCAGATATAAGATAATATTTCCAGAAGATTTAAAGTATTCTGCTCCCATCATTTCTGATCTGAGTTCCCTTCAAAAGAAGTTTATCTCACTTAGAAGTATTTGCCTGAAAACTAAATTTAGGCTCTTCCAGAAGCAAATGTAGAGTTTCCATTCCAAATTACTTTCAGTACAGGCCCAGTTCAGATTGGCATCAATAGCAGTTTTTCTCTCTGTGAACAACCACAGATATTCTGCTGACTCAGTTGAACTAAATATATATTTTGGTTTTGTTTTGTTTTGTTTTTTAAAATAGAGAAATCAGGTGAGATAAACCCCTTCATTGTAGTCTCAGGATGTAATTTTGAACAGATGGAGATCCACTAGTGCATGGAGTTCTACCAATCTCCCTAGTTCAATCCTCATAAAATGCACTGGAGACCTGCAACCCTATTCTTTATTCCACCACCACTGTATGACCTACAAGACTCATGTTTGTCCTCAGAAAAGCATTGGGTTACCATTACCTGCAGTTCAGTGGGACCCAAATGTTTGCCCTGTTGGCATCATCAATCCCCATGTTCCTTCTTCAAAGGAGCAGGATTTCACCTCTCCATCATGCTTGTGTTCTGAAATGTATTCAGACTTGTGCAGAAAACTCAATATTTCATTTTCATCTTGAGGATTTCCCAGTGCTGCCAATTTTTAGTCTCCCCCAGGCAATTTTTACATTCTGAAACAGCAAGTAACAGACCTCAAAATCATCAAATATGCTGTCAGAACAGGCATTGCTTGGTAGCTGTGCTAGTTTGTGTCTGCAAAGACCAGGAAAGGAGTACAAACGCAAGGACAATCTTTAAATGTAGACACACACTCACACACAGACATAAACATTGCACCCTTTCCCTGGGAGCAGGTAGAGGGAGTGGGATACACAGGAATGCAGTTCAGGGAAAGGCCATGCTTTGTTCCATTATTGAATTGATGAAGGAGGGTTTATATTTGGGGATTGGCCATCAGTGTTCCTCTCATAGTTGTGAATGTAGGAGGAACTGAAAGCATTGTAATGGCAATCTGCAGCAACAAAGAATGTAATACTTATATAATGAATTTATACTTTGTATATGTAACAGGTACTCAGAATTCTTAGAGGAAATATTTTCTACCATTTTAATAATAAAAATTCATATTAGGCAAATAATATTCCCAATAAATAAAACTACACAACCACATACAGCAGTGCAGGAGCAGGTGGCACAAAAGTCTGTTTAAGCACTAAGTGCTTTTCATCTCTTCTCTTCCCCGTGGTGCTTTATCTCAGATTCGTTATGCAAGGATATTTAAATACCTAAACACACATAATCTTCTGTAACCTAAATGGGTCTCTTCTTTCAATGTTCATATGTATTAATGAATGTGTGTTGTTAAGAAATAGTAAATGGAAATGTTTATTCAGTAATTTACACAAATACTATTATTACAGCAAAGCTCCTGTCATCTAGAGGATAAGGCTGCTATGGAGAAGACTGTGAAAATTAAGTCTAAACTATATGCTTATTAATTTTAAGACAGAATTCAGAAAGACATATTGCCTGTGGACAATACTTTGGCTTTAGTCTGACTTGAAAATGCAGCTGCAGAAGGACCAGAAGTTGGTGTCCCCCTGGCTCCTTCAGCAGGAAGAAGCAGTTGGTCAGGTAGGGCTCCTCTGAGGTCTGCTGCCCACAAGGCACAGATTACTGTGGAGTATCAGTGCTTAAAAAACACAAGCTGAGGAGCCTGAAGATGCAAACAATGTGCCAAGGGGAGATCTTGGATGAACAATGCCTTGGACGTGTCTGGGGGAGGCAGGCGATGCTCTGGCACGGGAAGGTTCTCATGAGTGATCCAAGCACATGAGGCCACTGCCCTGCCCTCAGTCACAGCCAGGCTGCCCTGCACTCACCGAGATCCCCGATGGATAGTTTGTACAGGAAAAGCAAAGAAACCTGGATTCCTACACGTTTGCCCTATGTCTCTCATGGTTACCCACTCAGGTTTTTCCTCTACGTAACCATCAGCTCCTTCATCCCTGCATCTCTTGATTATGTGTCGTTAAACTCTTTGCCCTTTGCTCCCTCCCACAATTTTTTCAACTGCTTTTAAAACCCCTACAAGACTTCTGGCTGAACAAGGGGCAGTACACCCTCACTGGATAGCAAACATGTTCTGTGTCTCCTCAGACTGCAAACTGTGGGTGCTTTGGTTTCCCTCTGCAGGACAGCAGTAGGATGCAACATTCCTGCCTAAGCACCACACCTCCTCACACGTCCAAGAAATTGTCTAGAAACTTAGTTTTCTCTGTGAGATCTCCATCTTGCTGTTAAAATTGATTGAATTTGAGGCAGCTGGATGAAAAGCTGCAGGGAGGCACTAACATCAGGGCTGAGAGACAAAAAGCAACTCAATTTTATGAGAAACTCGTAAACAAGAGAGTAAAAATATCTCAATTCTACCTTCAGAGTGCTGGAAGGTGGAGTGTCTTCTCCCTTGAAGAGATTGTTGTCACCCCGATCCCTGTCCTCATCCCCTTTGGAGTGACTGGTTGCACCTCTCTGGTGTCCTTTGCCACTACCTCATGCCTAATGGAGAAAGTGGAAAGCTGCTGTGTTTCCCTGACTTTCAACAACACAGACCAACAGTTCTGCAGACACTTGTGAGGTTTATCCGCCCTTCCTGAAGGCAGCTGTCTCAGTTTCAGCTGGGCTGCTCTCATTGCCAGTGGAAACAACGAACAGGTACTGCCCAAAGGGCTGCTGGTTTTGCTCATGATGGGATGAGGTGGACCTGCCTTTCAGCAGTATCTGTTTATCTCTATTAATAACAAAAGGAGCCAAGAGTCATCTTGATTTAGTCATCTAGCTGTTGAATGCCCTGGTTAGGGAGGATGAATTCCACCTTAAAGGTTGTTTCAAATTATCTTATAAATATATGCAGTAGATGCTTCACATACCAGCTAACAATCTACAGTTGCACGTAGGTCAGTGTTTAATATCACACTTTTTTCCGAGGCTGCAGGGAAAGTTTTGCATCAAACACTGGGGGATAATGACACCTGATGTGCAGTGTGCAATTTGCAGCATGTGCTTTCCACCTGATAGAGAGAGAAGGGACCTCTCTATGAAAACTTGTAAGATGTCAGATGTTTATCTGAGTACCAAAGAATGTGGAAGCTTACACGTGGAAACTTCTCCAGCATTTGCATCTCCACGTCCCCACGTGGGTGACGTGTGGTGCACCTTGGGCATCAACCCTGATCTCTCTACCCCATTATCCCAAACCACAAACAGTTGCATTTCTCCTGATTCCTGTCCCCAGTGTTGCTCAAGAGGTCAGAGTTTGTCAGAAAGTCCGAAACAGCACCGGCAGCACAGCTGGAAGTTTTGCATGAATACTAGCAGGGGCTTAAGGATCCTAAATGTGGTTTGAAGTAGCTTTCCTCAGCAAGGGTCAGATCCTGAGGGCTCCCTTGAAGCTTGTATGTCACCAAACATCAAACTGTAGCTTCATTTCTAGGATGGTTTGCATAAGATGGAGAAAACTCAAAGGTAGCAGGAATATCCCCACTCAATTGAGAAAAGCATCGTTGCCTTCCTTAGGATAATATCAAGTTATGATTGTGGTTTGAACAACATTTTCATAATGACAAAAAACTAGCTGTAAATTTGCTTAGAGCTATAAAACTGACCTGGCAAGATACAGCCAGCTACTAACAATAGCAACCTTATTTTATTGCAGTCTCCTGCCAATACCCACACAATATTCTTTCCTTGCAGTAAAATGAGATAAGCAAAGTGGAGAAGACGTTTTTCTATGCTATTGACTATGAAAAATTAAAGTGAAATAATTTGTCTATGACTCAGGTTTGTGTGGCCACTCCCTGTGCGACACCTCATGTTTAAAAGGAAGCATTAAATGAAATTCAGTCTCAGCTAACCAGTTTGGGTTAAATCTGCAGGGCAGCTCATCACATGGGAAGTTGCTGAGAAGAAATGCTATTTAGAGCAGGAAATTGGTGATTCATAATTGACATTAACTCCAGTTACCCTCCAATGTTCATGCCGTACTTCATGTGAAATTATTATAAGGAAAGAAAGGCCATTCCCTTGAGCAAGTTCAAGTTAATGTTTAGGAAACCATTTAAGTTATTATTAGGACAAAAGTCATTACAGTGGAATGGTCAGATGCTCAGACTGCGCCCTCAGCTGCAAAGCCTGTGCATTTTAATACCTCTTTGCAGGTAGCTCTTCAGACATTTGATCATTTTGGCCAATTCACTGAAAACCCAGCTTCATTACTGTCCCAGTCAAATCTCCCACCTGCTGGACAGAGCCAGAAACAAGTCCTTTTTTAGCACTCCCTAATTGCACTGAAATCCATGCTGGTCTCCATTTTTATGCAGACAAGTCCCTGGGATCTTGAAGAAACTCCTGGAGGAGGTGGAGCAGAGCCACAGGGACGTGCCCACACCCAGCTGCATGAGGACCTGGCCTCCAGGCAATATTAGGGCCGTACTGGCAGATACCAAAACTGCAGAATGCTGCAATTCAGACTGTGGAATGAGACAGCCCAGGGGCTGGGTCCTCACCTAAAGAAAGCCAGCAATGCTCTGTGGCTTTTCCTGTAAGCTGTGACATTGCACCAGGGGCAAATCTGGTGCCACCACTGCCTGGTCCTTGTCAGCTGGATGCTTTGCCACTTGGTCTCCACAGCAGAGGTGGAGCTCACTCAAGTCCCTCAGAGTACTGTCGTTTATTCAGTCCAAATGGACACATGAACTTAATTAGTCCACCATAATATTAGCCTAGAATAAGGAATTAAATAGATCTTGTTATGGATTTTGGTGTGAGTAAAGCTTTGGCATCTTATGCAATTTTTTATGTTTCATTCTTTTCCCAATAGAAGCAGAAATATCTTTCTAATATAGAATATGCCTTAAACTGCAAGTGTAAATCAGAGGCAGGCTTCAGGTAAAGAAAGAGATTGAAGACTCATACAGTTAAACTTTTAAGTACCTTTGAGCTTGAGAAAAGCACTTTAAACCACTGCCTCATTATTACCTTTTGAAAAGAGGGATTTGGATTCCTCTCTACAAGGAGAGATGCTCTGCAGTCACAGTGCTGTGCAAGAGCAAAGATCCCAGAAGAAAAGTCACTCTCCACAGCTGGCCAGGTTCCTGGAGCCCAACAGACTGCAGTGGATGCTCAGGGCACAGAGAGGTGACAGGTCGTGGAAAGCCAAAGCATTCACCAACCTCCTTGGGCTGCTCCTTGGGCTGTGATAAGTGAGACAACAGAGGGTTGGGGTTTTTTTTGGTTTTGGAAGGGGGCGGGGAGGTGGGTAGCAAGAGCATCAGCACAAAGCCTCAGGAGCAAAACAAACTGAGAAAACATTCTTTGTGTGAGACCAGAGGTGCAAAAAGTCCTGGCAGAGCTGAAGCGTGCTGGAGTTGAAAAGGATGCAAGAAAAGGGTATAAACTGTGGTGTACTGAGAGTGACCATGGTAAAGGGTGAGAGAGCGTTCAAGACAAAGACAGAAGAGGCAGGAGAAAGAGCCACTTGTTTGTGGTTCCAAATAATCTTCAGTTCTGCTGGAGAAAGAAATCATTGCAGAAATGTGAGTCCTGTACTTCATCTGAAAGCTAAAAAGATAAATAAGAGGTTATCAAACAGAGGCTAGAAAAAGGAAAGTTTGCCCTCAATTAGCAGAGCCAAAGCTACAGCACAGCTCCAGGAGCTTCAGGAACACATCCCTGGCAAAAGCCTCTCTTGGAATTACTGCCGGGGGTAGAACTTGGAGGCTACTGCAAGAAGCAGAATTAACTCTGGAGCAAGGAACTAGGATTTCCCAAGCAAAGGAAGTCAATCAGAACAGGCTGAGGCTGATGCAAGGATGCACAGGGACTGAAAAGAGCCCTCAAATGGAAGGGAAAGCCCAGTCTACTGCAGTGGGAGACACTGAAAACCACATATCATGTACATGCCTTGGCTGAGCTCTGCATTTGGGAAAAGAGTAACAGATTACCTCTTCTGGGAAAGAATCAACATGAACCTGTGGTGCACAGCATGGGAGAGGAGGATGGTGACAGCACCATTAGAGGCAAGGAGCTTATTTACAGGAGCCATGAAAAATGCTGTGGTGCAAGACAAAAGGACAACTAGCCCATAGGCAAATGGCGAAAATCAATTTTCAGCTGGACAGAGCTGCACAAGCTGATAAGAGTCTGACAGAGTTACGAGCACTGAAAGAAGAGCTACAGGCAGCATAAGGGAAGAGAAGAAAGGGCTCAGAAGGACTGTTCCTCGCTGAAGGAGATAAAGGCATGTGCAAATGAAAGAGAGAGTTCATAATAATGTCAGGGAGTTTTAAAATGTCACATCCTTGATTTCAACCCCAGGATGAGGGCACTGGAGTCAGAACAACAGCAGAAATGGCCGAGGGACTCCTTAAACTGCAGAAGAGAGCACAAAAACACCTCACTGTCCCCATCTCCACAGGGGTGGCTGGAGTCTTGCAACCCCAGCCCAGGGTGAGGTTTGAAGCACACTGCTGTGAGAATCAGTGGTCCAGGGAGAAAGTCAGCCCTGGAGACACTCCACATCCATCCACAGGAAGAAATGTTGCTTCCTTAACAAATAAAGAAAATTAAGTCATTATGTGAAGAGGGCAAGCTTTCCTCTTCTCCCAGAGGGAATGGCTTCTAGGGGACAGTTGACAGCACATACTGCACCTGACACACCAGGGAGTGCTCTGGGGCTGGAGCTGGTACTGAGAGTCCCAAGGAGGGACATGAAGATGATTAAAGGGATGGAATACCTCTCACAGGAGAAAAGACTGAGAGAATCGATATTGTTCAACCTGGAGAAGGGAAGGCTCCAAGGCAACCTTATTGCAGCCTTTCAGTGCCTGAAAAGAGATCTAAGCTGGAAAGGAACTTTCAAAAGGGTATATAGGGATAGGACAATGGGTGATGGCTTTAAACTAAAAGAGGGTAGTCTTAGATTATATGTTAGGAAGAAGTTCTTTACTGTGAGGGTGGTGAGGCATTGGAACAGATTGCCCAAGGAAGTCGTGGATGCTTCATCCCCTCCTCAACTGCACCTTCCCTTGGCTGCACTGAGACCTGGGTAGCTACAGCTTGTGTAAGACTTGGTTGAGGCCAGTCTTCTACCAGCCTGGAACATCTCTTTGGAACGACTGCAGTGATGCTTTGGAACTGGATGGACTCATCCTGTTAAGCTCACCCCTTCCATTTCAAAAGGCCACTCTGGAAAGTAAAGCGGCCAGGCTGTATCCCTTGTGTGCAAAACAGGAGGGCTTACATTAATTCCATCCGTGAGTCTCCTAAATTCACACCAGCACGAAATTTCCCCTTCCAGCCATACAGTGCTATTTGGTATTTTCAATGCTTATTGATCTAATAAATCCAATGAATGGATGGTGCAATTGCATTGCTTCAATGCTTAAAACATAGTTGTGTAGGATGCTGATTTCTCATGGTAATTTTGGGAAGGAATCATGGCTGTGCTCTAGGCTTCCTAAAACCCTCTAGAGACTGGGAATATGGTACCTGCATATAGCTCCAGTTTACTGCACTGCTGTTGAACACAGACAAGGGATGATTGGTCTGTAGGAATTGTAATTTTTTTTCTTTTGTTGCTGATGTTCTCACTTAAAAAATGAGAGGTCCTCAAAATTAGTTGTCAAAAGAGAGATACACTCATAACCAACAAGACCAATCATTTTAATGCCACAGAGCAGATGGTGGTGCAGTGAAGGATCTGGGAACGGTGCGCACAGTAAGTACACCTCGGTCCCTGCTATCATAGCTGCAGTCCCTGTGTGCCTGAGCTGCCTGTCCCCAGATCTGTCACCTGCCAATACAAACAGCCATGCAAACTCACACTTCTGGTGCTTCTGAAGTGAGAGTTAAGGCTGTAGGGCCACACTGGGAGTAGGTCAAGCCCATTCAACTATGTGGAGCACAAGGAGCTGTAGTGCAGACAAGACACCAGCCTCTTTGGTACTGTGTCTTCTAAAGCTGCTTACAGGCAGGAGAAGTCCCTGTCATCCTTTCTTCATCCAAATCTCTCTCCTGTTATTACTGGGGGCGAATTGCAGGTTCCAGACCCAGACTGCAGCTTCCACAGCAACGAAAGTCATAGTGCCAAGCCCCTCAGAAAATGCTGAGGGCACGAGGACTTTGCCACCACGGCAGGGCAGCACAAACACCAACCCCGGCGCCGCATCTTATGGAGGGCTCCAAACCATGAGGCGGTTGCTCCCAGGAACAGCCCTCCCCCAAGTTTGGCTGCTCCTCACCTCCAGCATCCACTGCTGGTCACGGTGGAGCAGGATGCTGGCTGGGTGGACATCTGCCTGGTGCGGCACAGCCACACTTAGGGCTCTGTGACGGATGCAGTAAGATGTGCTGTATCATGGCATAAGAGTTCACTGAATTAGGAGAATCACATAGTGAAGTCCAAACGAAATGGTTTTGCTTCTTCGGAAGAGAAATTCTCAAAATAATTAAAATCGAGCCTTCTGATAAAGAAATGCAATATCACAGTTTGTTGACTTTGTTTTTCTAAGGATTTGGGTTGTGGATTTTTTCTGAGATTATTACATTTTCACAGAACATTTCATTTGCATTTATGCTGTACTTTCCTGGAAAAATGATATTATTAGAAAACATAATTTATCTCTTCTGGAGTTTTGCAATAGTAAAATTGCAATTCACATTCTCTGTAGCTGTAAATCAAACACATTAATTTTAATGGCCTGGTCTGCAGAGCTGGAGAGGCCAGCTCATCCATCCAGTTTGTAATGAATTGGTGAACATCCCTGTTCCCCACAGCTGTCTCAGACTGCTCATAACACTCCAGCATTGATGTCTCTATATGAAGAGTTTCTTTAATTACCATTGCCAATTCTGATTTTCCAGGTAAAGGCAGCCACCTTGCTGAAATGTTGAAATCATTTAACACCTGTCATGAAGGAGAGAGCTTCTTGGCGTCCTCCTGTGCAGCGAGAAATGCTTTGATCCCAAAGCATTCTATCTACAGTGTAGTAAGACAAAGCACCACATGCTATGAAGCTTGACAGACTATATAAAATTTAATTTATGTACATTACCATCTTGTCTGACATAAAAGAATCACATAAGAGAACAAGAAGCAAAAAAAATTTGTAACTGTAGTCACAGGCACAAATATCTTTAATTTATGGCAGACTTAATAAAATAGTTTTTCTCCCAAATACAGGACTCTTTCCAGGAGCTGTGCAGTGACTTCATTTATAAGGTCTTAAATGAAAAGAATGCCTGTAGTCAATATAGAGTTACCAAATGAAAAATACAAAGATCCAGAAGATCTGATAAACCTGTCTGGTCAGTCTCATGTGTACAAAGGACCAGAAATCTAAAGATAAGAGCTAAACCCACCAGTCAACATGTAATTAATTTTCAGATCTTTAGGTGGTAGAACTCCATTAGCAGCAATATCCCAGCACCCTCCAGATGCACAGGAATGAGCAGGAATATTATCTGGAAAGAGGGGTTCCAGTTCCCACTAATGGACTTCACCATGTCCAGGTCCCTCAGATGACCCAGAGGTGCCATCCAACTCCCAAAGGGAAACCAAAATCCTTCTGTTCATTAGCAGATTCTAGATGGGCAGGGGCCATCTTAAAAAACAGGCAGAGGAAAAACAAGTGTTTGCTGCCAGAGGAATCTGGTGGAATGGGCTTGGGCGCTGTGGGGTCAGGGATGGGGCAGTCCCAGGAGCACTTTGCAGTCACTGCACTGGGAGGGTCCAGGCACGTCCCCTCATGACATCCAGAGTGTCAGGATCCTGCACTTCCATTCCCTTACAGACATGGCATGTTTGTGGGGCACTGTCTTTCAGGCAGACCAAAGACATATTACTGCAACAACTTAGAGTATTTCATTGCCATCCCTGCTGTGTCCCTCAAATCATTTAGCTTTATATCTGGGGTGACAGGGTGAAGGTCTTTGATAGATTAAAAAATCCCTTCTTGCCATCATGCACGCTGCAACACTCAGAAGTAAGACACATAACGGGCTTGTGAACCTCACTTGAAAGTTTTCATTCTGGTCTTCAACTCACACTAAAGCAGGGGAGGATGAACAGCCCCCTTGGCTCTCATGCAGAAAAGTCTGGCTGACGTGTGGTCTGGCATCCTGCTTTACCCTTACAGAGGTAGTTGAGAGCATTCCTCCCCCAAAACTTCCTTCCCAACTTCGATCTTTGTGCCCAGTGCCCTCACCAGGAATACGCAGTGGGGCACTGCCATCCACAAAGCGATGGGGGAATTTTGGCATCTGAGATCTGAAACCCTTTGCTAGAAAGCAAAACTCAAAGGGGATGGTTGGAGCAGCTCTGACTTGCATTAGGCAGCAATGGGCTTTCTCAGGAGGGCAGTGCCACCCACAAAGCGGTGGGGAAATGTTGGCATCAGGGAACTGAAACCCTTTGTGAAAAAGCAAAAGCTCAAGGGGGATGGTTGGAGCAGCTCCGACTTGTGTTAGCAATGGGCTTTCTCAGGAGGGCACTTGTCCCACGGCCCAGGAAGGGAGGTGAGAAAAAGGACTTATGCAACCTCCCAGCACACCCTAGGGATGCCTGCACTGTCCAGCCGCCCTCCAGGCACCAAACACCAAGTACCAGAGAGTGACTGCCTTTGGGATCTGTGGGGTCTTGCAGTTTTGAAACAGAAGGTCATTTTTACACATGTAGATCTGGAAAGGAACATACAGGATTGGAATTTTTCAGAAATCATTGCGTGATGTTTTTTTTCAGCTTGGCCCATCTGTACTACTCTATGACTCCTTTTGCCAAAACAAGCCAGAGCTTTTAGATCAAATACAGAGATGGCACAACTTTGTTTTCCTCCTTTGCTGTGCGACTGCAGAGGGTGACACACAGACCAGTGCAACGTACACTTCTCATTTAGATTCAAGTACAGTGCCAGAAACCGGTAGCAAGGGTCACTCAACCCTGCAAAGTCAAGGTTTTTTCTTGTTTGCTTTCCAAATGAAAAATATTTTTCAGTTGTGTTTTTGATGGGGAAAACCAACATATCTATCACCTCTTTCTAATTTTTTTTATTCCCTCAGTAGTAAACCTCAGTCTTAATGCAAGTACTTCAAAGAAAGCCAAAGTGATTTTTTCATGTTATGAATTTGCCCAGACACTAAACATGTTTAAATGTCATCTTCCATTTACTGTTATGTCCTTATAAATAAGATTATCCTGTTAGTGTTCTGCAAATTTGTTCTCAGGAAAAGAATTCCAAGCCCCATTTCTTGCTTTCCACTAAAGTTGGAAGTTTGTTCTTAGAACTTCCTGGAACCAGAGCAAAAATTATTCAGATTATTGCTGGGTTGGAAAGAGAAGTGCTTGGTGGGAAAAGAGCAGGGAGATACTAAGAACAAACAAGGCAAAAAAATAGTCTTGTAGTTACTGAATCTCTAATTATTGAGAGTCCAACCTATAACTGCTATTGCCAGCCAAGCCTGACGTTTATACATTTTCTTTTGACACTTGAAGATTGAGTAAATCATGTTTATGTGTGATAGTACCAGCACACACTTGACTCCAATCTCTCCCCACCTCTTCAGGATCTGTCGCCAAAGGGATGCTATGGAAACAGCATCAGGTGGAGATGGCCAGGAATACACACCCATGCAGGAGACCACCACAATTAATTAATCTCCTGATTTAAGGGAGCATTGACAAAATCTCCAGCTCTGCTTCCCTTCTGTACTGAGCAGTTGCTCTACGTTCATGTGCAAACCTATCTGATAGGCAAGTGCTTGTTATCTCAAGTTTTGTGTTTATTTACCTCTTCAATTTTCAGCAAGGATACAATTAAGGATACCAGTTCTTGGCTGCTGTTTGTTTTACAAAGTAAACATGAAGCAATTGACTGCAAGTATCAAGTCTGCAGTGCTTTACTGAGGTCTGATTAGAAAACCACTAAAATCTCCTTAAAGGCACTCCACTTTCTAAAGGTTTCTGAAAGGTATCTGAGATTGGCTTGCAAAAGCAGAGTATTTACATTGCTTTTATTGTCATTTACTTCTGATCCTGCTTCATGTGGCTACAAGTTCATTTCAGCAACTTTTTGCTGATGGTGAGAACAGATTCAAGTTATTTTTCCTGAAGATTCCCAATCTGTATGGAGAATGAAAACAGCTGAGTCGGACATGGATGAAGAGAGGAATGGGAGGAAGGAAGGAAGGAAGGAAGGAAGGAAGGAAGGAAGGAAGGAAGGAAGGAAGGAAGGAAGGAAGGAAGGAAGGGAAGAGAAGAGAAATGCAGACAAGAAAGTGCAAGCTTTTTTTATAACCTTGATTTAACACCCAGTCTGAGCCAGACCTGTTATACAGAATATGTTTCCTTGGGGGTTTATAATGCAACTACTACAGAGAAACCAGCATGATCTGACACAGCATGAACTATTCAGCAGCCTAGTAAAAATATGAATAGCTCATAATGACAGGAGAATCAAACTGTTACTGTCTGGAATGTGAGATTATAAAATGTGAGATGATTACCACGATCCAGATTGAAAATCAATATATTTGTTAAAGTTGCCAGTGAAGGAGCACAGACTGTTGGAAAACAGTCAGTGCATTCCCTACAGTTGCTAACAGCATTCTTTGGATAAGGCAAGAAGTTGCAAGTTTAAAGTAAAATAAATTAAAATAAGGGGTTCTGATATCAATCCAGAGTATTCAAAAATAGAAAATTTAATGGGAAGCAAATAGTGAAAAGCCAGGGTGAAGGGGTGAACAAGGGCAACTGCAGCACTGGTTTCTCAAAATCAACAGGTACATGACCCTTGCCTGGTGCAGTCTGCAGAAGGTGCTTTGCTGTAAGGCAATGCCCTTGCAATATTTAAAGGGATTTGCTGTTATAAGCTCTTGAATTAGGAAATTTTGCATGCACCAAGTGAAATATCAAAGAGAGAACTAGGCAGCCTGACAGGTTAGTCACTCGGGTTGGTGAAGATAAGTACCAGCACTGAAGTATCCTTGCTCAGGTAAGAACTTAGACAAATGTTTCAACTGTGCATATTGCTTAAGTGTGTATTTAAGCAATTTAATACACTCAGGCCAGATTAATGAAATTTAACTGCTCTTCATCCCACCACACAAGTGTCCACCATACCATATATATGAAAGCAAATAAGATGTAAGGAAAGGTGAAATAAGAGGCGCTACTTACCTGTGCCATGCATTTTGTCTTTTTTTTTTTTTTTAATGGAGCCATTTGTAACCAATCCTTAACATGGTTTGTATTAAGTCTAGTTCACGAATGACACCTACCATGCAGCTGTTCACATCTGACTCACAGGTGTGTGACTGCTGTTTTCCAGGAGCAGATGGATGCCTTAGAGGGACCTTTCAGTGCAAAGATAGAGAGGAGGAAACTGTGAGGGTCTTTACGGTTCTCTACCTGTGTTCCCTCCCTATTAAGCCTCCTGTTATGAAATACAGGTCAATTTGCATGGAAATACTGATTGGAAAAGGCTCTAGATTTTCCCCTAATGTAGTGAAAAGTGCAGTAGTGAATACATGAAGGAATACAAGGTAAATTGACTAGAAAAAAACAATATTGCTTGGCAATCCAGGCCAAGCTTCCTGCAACAGGAACTCAGGGTACGACCTTTGGCTGTGCTGGGATTGCAGAGCCCATTGTCCTGACTGTGTGATCTGCCCCAGGGGACAGAAATGGGTGCATTAGATTCTGTCAGGTGCTCCCAGATATCTGGCACTGTGGTTTGTGCACACACACCAAGGATCCCTCCACATGGGCATTAAAAACCCCTGTATGACGAAGAGCTCTGTGCTCCTGTTCCCCACAGGCTGAGAGGCCAGCCCTGGTTCTGAAAACCCTTTCACCATCATCTGCTCAGAAATCCCGTGCTGTGTCTGACAGTGTGCAAACCTACAGGCTGAGGGGAGACATTAATGCTCTCTACAACTACCTGAAAGGAGGCATCACGTTGCACGGTGGAGGTTTTCATTAGATATTACGAAAAATTTCTCCACAGAAAGTGTTGTCAGGCATTGGAACAGGCTGCCTAAGGAAAGTGGTAGAATTACTGGAAATATTCCAAACATGTGGATATGGCGCTGGAGGGCATGGTTTAGCAGTGAACATGGTGGTGGTTCTAGGCTGACAGCTGGACTTGATGATCTTAGAGGTCTTTTCCAACCTTAATGATTCTATGGCTCTTTGCAAACCTGCCTGGAGAGCAGGACTTTTGCACGCTTGATAATGTGGAGCCTGAGTAACACATGGGCTGCAAGGAGGATCAACCACCATGCCTTGCCTCTATTCTCCCACCCAGCATAGCCTGAGAGAGTGGAAAGCTGCAGGGCAGAAGGATGCAGGAGGCAGGATGGGGTGAATGAGCAGGAATTCACCCCTTGCATTACCAGCCTGGCACTTTCAGAGCCAAGCACATCAGGGCTTTGGCAGGGGAGTTTTGTTGGAGAGGAACAATGCCACAGACACGGGTGTAACAAAGAGATCTTTGTGAACACGACTGGCCTGCAGCACAGGATCAGGACTTCTTTTCAGGCTGGCTGCCTGGAATACTGAAGGAGGACAAACAGCTCCCCAAGTCAGAACAACATGACCGAAAATCCCAGTACATCCCCCGAGCTCCCTGCCTGTGCAACTCCTCAGCCGTGCAGCAGCTTCTTCCTTGGTGGGAGGATGTGAATGGAAAAGAGGGGGAGATGTGGGAGCTCAGGCAGTGGGCAGAGCAGGAGCTCTTTGCATGCATGCACACGTACCTCTGGCTGTCGGGAGCCTGGCTGCTGGCAGAGGCTGCCTGGCTGCAGAGTTTGGGAAGCCCTGCAGTGAACAAAGTTTGCACTGAGACAACAATCCTAAATTCAGTGCTTTTGCTCTCCTGAGCCTAAGAAAAAAATCTCCCCCCTTCCCCAGCTTTGCCAGATCAACTGCTTCCAGCTTTCCTGATGAATTATCACAAGGAAGAGAAATCATTATCAGCCTCTCCTCACTCAGAAAGCTGAGGATTTTCCCTGTGGTCTGTGCAAAATGAAGCACCCCAAATTAGCAGCATTCATGCTGCCACAGCCAAGCACAGCCTGTGCAACATCATCTCCAGTAAGAATGTCGCAGCCTCACTTAAGAACCTACAAAATAAAACGTACCCACAGACTTCCAGCTCAAACACACCACCAAACTTATCCACTGCATCTCTCACTACAACAAATTTTTTTCCAATATATTTAGGCCACAGGAACCCAGTTTACCCCAAAAGATTCCAACTTCTTTATAATCCAACTTCACAGAAGATTTTTCTTTTGAAATAACTATGTCACCAAGCCTACGCTTTAACCAACATTCAGAAATCACATGCTAACCAGCTGGATTGGAAGCCTGTATTTTATTTTCAGTTCTCATCGCAAATTCAGTCATCAACAATGCCATCAAGCTGTCTCTGAAATATTCTTACACCTCTATCAACTTCAGGGGCACTATCATTAGTGAAGTGAGACCCTAAATCTTCCATGCACAAGCATGCCTGCAGATCAACACACATATTGCCACTGAACTTGCAACTAAATGTATTCAAAACATATCACACTGCTGTGCCTTAGAGGAGACTCTCAGGGACCACTAATTACTTGCAGGAGAGCACTGATGGCACTTGCACTTCTGGTGTAAGACTGGGCTTTGCCTTACCAAAAGAACTACTCTTACTTTACAGTGACCATATCATGTCTTCAGCATCCTCATGAGGGGAAGCAGAGGGGCAGGCACTGATGCCTTCTCTCTGGTTACCAGTGACAGGACTCGAGGAAATGGCATGGATCTGAGTTAGGGAAGGTTTAGGTTGGATATCAGGAAAAAGTTTTTCACCTTGAAGGTGGCTGAGCATTGAACAGGCTCCCCAGGGCAGCAATCACAGCACCAAGCCTGAGAGAGCTCAAGAAGCGTTTGGACAACGCTCTCAGGTACATGGTGTGACTCGTGGTGTGTCCTGTGCCGGGCCACGAGCTGGGCTCAATCATCCTTGTGGGTCTCTTCCAACTCAGCTTATTCTATGTGGAACCAGAAGCTTGCCTCAGTGTGGAAACCCAAGCCAACCAACTGCCTCTATCCCTCAGTTTTCACATACTAAACCTTAATGGGATCCAAATGGAAAATCATCAAGAAACTACAACCAGCAGTAGAATGCCATGTGTTTTGAAAGAAATTTCCCCCAGCATCTAACTTTCTAACTTTTAAATAACTGCCACCCTCATCAAATTCATAACCAGAAGCAAAACAAACTGCACCCGCCCTCGAAAAAATGAACAGCAACAAGCAGAAAATAAATAATCTGTACACCCATTTCTGCAGCCACTGCCACGAGTGCCATCCAAGCAGCCCCACTGCAACCCAGGGAGCCTTCACTTGAAGCCTGACACACCCCACACCTGTGCACTACAGGACTGACAGAAACTATGGACAACACGTACGTGCTGGAGTGAACTCTGCTGGACCATCAATAAAGGACCAGAGCCCTCAGTTACCATTTAGAGGATATTTTTCACTAACTGGTCCCACTGACGTCTCAAAGGACCATCTTGAAAAGTGGCTTCTGACACAACTCCAAAAGGCAACACTGGAAAGGAAAATGCTCAAATCTACTAAAGTAAAAAAAGAAAGAAGTTATGGACTCGACCAAGTCCATGTACTTAAGGCCTACTTTGATCTTCCTTCTGTCTGGCTGAATGAAGGTCATTCCACACGGGCTGCTTGCCAACATGTTTCCCCCTGCTTTTCTCTGAAGAAATGAACATGTTATCAGCTTCCTCTTGCTAAAACCTCATCTGGTCACAGACTGTGACCACCCTTTTTCTCTCAAGTTGACTGGTCATCTGGCACAACTCTGTTGAACAAAGAGATGTTGTCTCTCACCTATTTTGGCTTCCTGTTTGGAAGATGCTGCTAGTGGTTTCTGAGTCAGGAGGTGAGAGCTGTGTGTCCACCAATATAACTGTCAGGTTTTTTGGGGTTTTTTTGTATTTTAGCTGGTCTAATGAAAGGTCTCACAATGCCCTTGAGCCCTTCACCCCACGACAAGGTATCCAGGGAATACTGCTGGGGAAGAACGTCACATATGTACCACACACACCTTCTTCCCTAGGCCACAAGGAACAGAGTTCAGGTGCTTCTCGTGCCCACAGGACTGTGCTGAGTGAGAAATGAAAGATACATTCAAATTGAGTAGAAGCTGATTGACATCTTATCAAAAAAAGTTCAGGATGGAAAGCAACTTGTGACTCTGAGAGCTGGGGCAAACTGCTTGCTCCCACCCTTTGTACCATAAGGAACTTCATCCCTCCTCCAAGAGCTTGGCTGCACTGGCTGTGCCTCGTGGCACCTGTGGCAGTGGTTGCTCTTCCCACCATGCCCATTGCCATGTCCGTGTTTTCCATGCAGTGAGAGGCCAGCTGTAATCCTGAGGCTGGGGCCAAGGCTGTGTGCCTCTTTGGCACTCTCTGCTGCAGAAACAGCTTTCCTGAAATGCACGTGACACCTGGTGCTCCAGTTACTTTCAGGAATGTGCCCCTACCAAGGATTAAGCAAAATAAATATTATCTGGTTCCATATCTGTTTTCATGTTTGCTTATGCATACCTGCCTGCCGCCCTGTCCAATGCTTAGACCTGCCAACAGCTCCTAGTTATTAGAGAGAATCTCAGTTTTACAGGGTCACTTTTCACTTTTCAAGAGCCTTTTCTCCAGAGGACAGTTACCTGCTTCTGTTCCCTCCCTAAACCCACAGATACCATGTGTAGAGTTACAGTTCCCTACACAGGCACTGCAGAGATTATCCCTGCATTACAGGGAATTCAGGCTAAAACCAAAATGATAGGTCATATCTGAAGAACACCAACACCTGCAAGACTTCCTTGGGTGTGCCAGTGAGCTAAGGGTGTCCAAATATTTTTTTCTGTCGGACTTAGGTGAACTGTCCTCTTAACTATTTAATTCATACTTTTTTTGGAGCATTTTTTTTTTGGAGCAGATTTTCCTCTTAATTCGTAAAGCACAGCTTCATTAAATATTGCTTCTCTTTCTCCATATTCAAGCTACTGCTTCACGAAGTGGTCCAGATTTTCCCCTAATTCTCACCGACGCTGCCAGTGGCATCTGCAAAGTGCTGCCCCAGAGTTCAACCTGCCCAACACCGCTGATTTTTAGTGGACCATGTTCTTCCTCTTCTCCCACCCAAAATTTGCAGCTATGACAACTTCTAGTTTTCTGGAGATGAGAAAACTCCTGTAGGACTTGGAAAAGACCAACTCTCCTACTTGGACAGATGAAGACCTGCAATTTTCCTCTTTGCCAACCCACTTTGGCAAGCTGCAAGGGAGGCACAGGGATTGTGGCTCTAAAATGAGGGGTCTTACTCTTCAGTCTTGTCAGCAAAAAACACTGAGCAGGTGGTTTCACCCCCAACAGATTCCTCCTTACAGCCAAGAGTGATGACACTTGAAGATTGAAACTTCAAGGAGACAACAGCACCCAGTAGAGCAAAGCATTACTAAACTCTCTCCAACTTACGCTGGGTGAGAGAAAACTCACAACTGTCTTCAGTGGTCTACATCCTTCCACACTCACAACCAGTTTTGGTTAACTGGGTTGTCGACACTCTCTTGTTTTATGCCAACAGAGACTTTGGCCCATAAAGTTCACGTTATCACAGAAAACACAGGCAGCTCTTAAAAATGGCTATGGATGAGTTATGTGCCTTTGGGCATTTCTGTGGAGGGTTCAAAGACAGCTCCACTGCAACCATGGAGAGCTTCAGAGTGGCTGCATGGTGCAGGCTATCGCTGGCTGACCGCCTGACCGCCCGGAGGCCAAGCAGGTGACGTGCTGTGAGTGTCCTAATCTGTGCTAGGCATGCGGCAGCTTCGACCTCAGAGTCTCACACTCTGCTCTCTTCCTCCTGCGAGGAGCTGGCAGTCTCAGATGTAACTGCAGCGAAGGGCAGGGATAAAGGGAGAGAGGGACTCCTGCTGCAACAGTCCAAGTCTTTACTCCTCGACCCAGGGCCATGAGAACAGGAAGGCAAGAAGGAGGTGCAACAAGGAGCCCTGGAACAACTGTTACAGTGTGTTTTATGATAGGGGAGGAGAAGGGAGGTACAAAGGGGTAAACCAATAGGGAGAAGACAAGAGGTGACAGGTACCCAATAAAAGGATCAATAGGGAGAGTCTGATTTAAACAAACCAATGGAGAACACAGGGCAACAGAACTTTCTAGATCTTAATTGAATATACATCAAGGAAATAAATAAACATGAAGAGAAGAACCAATGGATGACTAAGGAGCAAAGATGTTTCTAGAACTGGGGAGGAACCGCTAGGTGGAGTGACATCCAGGAGACGGGAGCTCATACTTTGGTGCCACCCACTGCACCATCCTCAGACCCGCCCTCCGATCCACTGTCCAGGGCGGGGAAATCCACCCACTGAATGTCCTCATTGATCCTCAGCCCAAAGGTGGGCTGGGCCACCGCAACAGCAGGCAAGTAAATACAATTGCACATCACCACATGTAGCTACGGGAAAACTCCTCAGATGTGTTTTGCAGAAGAGGCGGTCAAGAGCACATGGGGCTGAACGTTGCAGGTGATGCTCAATGGAATCGTTGGCTATTGCTTCCTGTGGAAAAAGGAGGCAGAGACACAAATCACCTCAGTTCCAGGTTGGAGTAGCACCTACTGCTGCCCAGTCAACTTACTTATTAAAAAAATCCCTAGATTGTCAAGTTTTGAACATTTATAAATTTTGTGCCAGGATTCAGATGACTGCTGCATGCGGAGCCCTGCATTTATGAAAGCTAACGAGTGTACAAGAGCATTTGTTGGCCTCATCACTGAGCCAGTGATTTTGCCAGCAGCCCAAGCAGTGCTTCACGGCAGATTATTTTAAAAACTGGTCCCAAACATTTCAGTTGCACCTGAAAGGTGGCACTTTAAAAATGAGTTGCAGATGCAAATAAGACCATTTGAGTTCTCTTTACCCATTTGACATGAAATTCAGCTTTGCGGGGAAGACCTCAGGGGTCTTCGTGAAGAGTCCTCAGGGTGACAGCAGAGTGTTTGCGCCCCTTTCCTTCCACTCCTTCATTTCTGGGTGATGCATGTCGAGACCAGTGCACAGGGGACAAAACCCTTCCTTGTGAAAAATTTGGCTTAATGAGACATGAGTAGAAGATTTGTACCTGCCAGGAGGACTGCAAGGAAGAAAAACAGAAAGAGAAGGGAAAAAAAGAAAAAGTCATCCAGTGGACCTCAGGAGCTGTCACTGCGGCAGCAGTGAGTCCCCAGAGCCGTGAGAACCTCGCTGTGGCCCCAGCCGGGCAGGGCATTGCCAGGCCAGGCCAGGCTCGCTCGCTGCTCCTGGGCCATGCCCTCGGCAAAGAAAGGACCCCATTTTCTGACAAACAAGCTGTGGGCAGGGTGCCAGCTGCCTGCTTCTGAAGGGGGAAAGGCTGCTCCTTGGAGAAAGGCTGGACCCAGGCACTGGAAAGATTTAACCCTTCCAGGGTTGGTTGGTTGTACAGACTGTCGCAGGGGCAGCAGGTGTGCCCAGAGTACCAAAACTCACCAGTGACAAATCCTGTCTAGCACAAGCTGATGAAGCTCACTTTTTTAAGTATTTGGCATCAAAAGCCCTTATGCAGCAACTCCAGAGCACACAGACACCTATTCAATAATTTGCAGCGTGGTGCCAAATCAAAGGCACGACAACAATTGTACTATCCCCAGACATTTAGACGCTTACCATATTTCACATGGTGGTGTTGCAGCCTCCGTAACTCCATGCAGCTGTGTGCCCCATACTGCTCAACAGTGCTGTTCAGCATTCCTCATTCCAAAAAATATATGCATCATCTTGCAAAAAAGAAGGCAAAGACAGCATGTGTAGTGCTGCCAGTTTGCTTTTCCTCTGCAGCCAAATGCAGCTGCTCTTCGGTGATAAACTTTAAGTCTGTTTCCCCTCCACCCCATTTTATTTGTTTGTCAGATGTGTAAGGGCATGCTTTGATTTTCTTACTTCTTTTATCCATCCGCAGACCACCCATCTGCTGCCTCACAGACCAGCACTGTTGCGTACCACAGACTGAAAAGCACGTTCCTTTCCCTTCCAGGGCCTTGGCATTACAAAATGCTGCGCTAAACTATAGCTTTATGTGGGCTTCTAAGCAGGGGTTCAGAGATGCAGTGAGGCAGGAGTTTAGAGCGAGGAATGAATTATTTATTAAATTTACAATACCATTTATATATTCTAGTTCCATAAAGCAATTGAACAGTGCTCACACTTCTCCTAGGGTGATTGGTCAAAATCTCAGACACCTACTTAGAAAAGTTTTTTCCTAATATATTGTATACAAGGTCAGAAGATACCAGATATGAATGCTATTTACAAAACCCCTATCTATTGTTTACATAGTTTACACAGCAAAGGAGAAGTTCTGACAGAATGAATGTAAGAAGAGAAAATTTCCCTGCTAACACTATTGCAGCATCCACAGCTTTATATTAAGAAAGAGCAACTATAAAATCCTTAGAAACAACTTAGCAGGACACCTCTAACGTATTATAAAGGTAGCAGTTAAAATACAGAAGGGCTAAACAATATTGCCTACTTCAGAGAAAATGCAAAAGAATATTCTTCTCAAATTACACACAGTTTATAGTAACTTTTGTGAGCAGGAGGGGACTGAAGCAGTCTCAGAAGATTCCACTGTGATTTACTATGGGTTTGGAAGGAGATGCATAAGTTAAAAATATTACTGGTCAGTTTGTCAGGTCCTGCTAAGGGACATGAGCATCACACCGTTGCTATAGCTATGAAGAAGTAACTCGGGTAAGAGTCAGCACTTGATCCCGTGTCACATCCTACAATTGATCTACTCCCTTCAGGCTTGCCCTGGTTCCTGACCTTTGTCTCTGCTGTTCCCTGACGCCCTCATACCATCTTTTCACACCACAGAAAGCCTGCTCAGGGGCAGTCCATGCATTATGGATGATACATGCCTTCCTGCACTGTGCCTGAGTGCCTCGGCACTCGCCGCTCAGGAAAGCTCACTACATGACCCCGTGCCCTTCTGTGACTACCCACTAAAGCACTTATCCTTCACATGGAATTATAAACTCCTGTGGCTCCAAAAATAGGCAGTGTCATCTGGTTTGGAGTTGTGAAGCTTAAATCATTGGCTTAATAACCAGGGAAAAGCCTGTTTTTCTCCACTAATATGAATAAATAATTTCCAGGATGAAAGCCTACACAGAGCAATTTGGCCTAGAAATGCCCACATCTCACTTTTAAATGCAGGTGATTCTGGCTTGAGTGGTACCAGTGCAGCAAATTTGGGAATAATTAAATTCTAATGTGTTGTTTCATCCCCTTTTTTATATGGCTCATAGAACAAAATTTCAAATTACTATAGCAACAGGCTGAAACAATACTCTGGAACTTGTCGATATTTATCCTGTGATCTAATAGGGGTTTGTTGACTACACTACTCTGTGAAGCAAGGGCATTAAGTCAGGGCTTTATTCTTTTACCATATGGTCCCCAGGAAAGAAATGTTCTCTTACACTTTGTACTGTGCACTACACTGAAGTGCACCAACAATCAGATGCATAAAGAAAGCCATTAGTTACCTGTGATTAAATCCCACAGCCCAGGTATGGATTTAAAATTTATGGAAATAAAACTACAGACGTAAAACTGAGGTTGCATAGATCCAGATGAGTGTTATCGAGTGCAAAGAGCTGCAAGAGTAATGTGTTATTTTACTATTATTGTAACATATGTTTATCTTTAAAGAAGGCGCCTGTGAAAGGTATTGCACAGGGATTTAAGTCATATGGGTAGGTGCAAGTAGCACAGGATTAGGTGGCTGGGGGACCAGGCTAAGATTAAGGAAGTTACGTCATTCCCAAATTCAGAAAAGTCAGGAGTGAATCTCAAAGGAATGGGGAGAACTCCAACAGAAAATGCTTTAGGACAGAGGTGAATGCCAGGATGTTGCACTTTTTTGGTTGGTGAGTTTTTGTTGTTGTTTTATGGGGGTTTTTATGGTTTGTTGGGGGTTTTTTTGAGCTGTCTTCCTATGAGACTTTCAAAAAATACATCAAGACAGACAGTGGTTCAGTTGTTCAGCTCAGGGACTGCTCCCAGACCTATACACAGAGACCCACCTCTTGTGGGACAAATTCAGTTCACAGACTTACACACAAATTTTTGACTTGACTTATTTGCAGCAGTGTTTCTTCCTATGACATCGTTTTTGCAGTGTTTTGGAAAGCAGCAAACTGCTTTTTAGGAACACACAGCTCATTCAAAGCTGGCCAGTCAGTTTTTGTTGATCTACCTACAGGACTGGCCATGTACCCATTGAGTACTGCAAGCACTCCTGGCAATCCCAGGAAGAGTGCTCCCAAAAAGTCAGGTATGAATGAGTTTTGAGGTGTGGGATTCACCAGCCAAGGGGAAAAGCACTGTACCTGGCTCTAGAAAAGAAGAGAAAGACCACATGGACAATGATAAAGCAGTCAATTGAAGTTCAACACCATGAAAAATACTCAGCTGAATTACTGACAATTACTGACAAGTCAGTCAGTGACTCTGAGAGCATAAAGAGAAGGAAAACAGCCAGCATGGATTTGTGAAGAGCAAATTGTGTCAAACCAATCAAATTTCCCTCTTTGGCAGGGTCACAGGGCTGGCGGGTAAGGGTATGCTGTGGATGTGGTATATCTTGGCTTCAGTATGATTCTCAACAGCATGAGGCTGGAGAGGTCTGAGCAGCACTTTCACAGATAAAACTGGAATTCAAAGCAGCCCTGATAAAACAAAATAAAACGGATCTAAAATCAGCAGGGTGAAACTCAGTGAGAGGGCAGCATTCAGGAAGGAAGACTCAGGTGCCCAGAAGAAGGCCAGGCTGGGCAGATGGACTGGGCGGCTGCACAAACCAGTCCGGGGGCCAGATAAAAGCAGAGACTGAGCATGAATTGACAATGAGATATTGTTGGAAAAAAGGCAAATGTCATTCTGGGACATGCCAGCAAGCGCTGTAAACAATTATTCCACTCTGCTCTGCTTTGAAGAACCCTGAGGAGCAGCCCTGTGCCCAGACCTTGGCACCAGGCTCTGTGGAGGACTTAGGCAGATGGGAGCATATAGGGAAAAGGAGCAAGAGGAGCTGCGAGGGATTGAAATGCATTATTTATGGGGAATGGATGAAGGAGTAATTTTTTTAGACTACAAAAAGGGTTCTGCCATAAATAATACACAGAACAATATTAAATGAGGAAATTCATGGGTTTGCTGGCATGCAGCAGCTACGCTGGTGATCTGTGAGAGACATCAGGCACAGAAGTGGGGAACTGGTCCAAAATGCTTGGGAACAAACAGGCTGCCAGCAACAAGGCAGATACACTGGGGCTTGCTGAGCTGCCAGGCCACTGCTTCATAGTCCCACCCTCTTCTTGACCAAGATGCAAACCCACCGGAGCTACCACCTTCTGTGAAACCCCTGGTCTGAGCTGATACCTCTGGTGAAAGGAGCAAAGAGGACTGAGTCCCATGCTGTACATTTCAATCTCTGACTTCCTCAGGAAATGCTGAGCCCCTGAGGATGCCACGATGGGCTTTGGGCACGCAGGGTGGGAAGGACAGGACCCTGCTGTCAGTCTGTCTTCTGCCACATGGCATCCTGGGGTGGCTGGGCAGGAGTGCAGCAAGAATAGTCTCCTGCAAAAAAAAAAAAAACCCAAACCAAAACCAACCCCACCAAACCAACCAACCAACCAAAAAAATACCCAAAACCAAACAAAAACCAAATAAACAAAAACTGAAAACAACAGACAAAAACAAACAAAACAAAAAACCAAACCAAAAACCCCTAAACTCCCCAAACCCCCAAAAAGCTGAACCAAACCAAACCAAAACCAAGAACAACAACAAAAAAAAAAACCAACAAAGAAGTCAACAGCAAGTAATTTCTGGATGTGAAGCAAAGAACATTTGCAGGTGGGTTAGCTCCATAAACAGAGTGAACCAGTCAGCTGAGAGAAGTTGAGCTGGAAGTTCTTGCTCTTGTCCAGGACTGTCTTCCTATGAACAATCATCAGTGTGGAGGGTGAGGACAGGGTGCCTTCCTCTCAGCAATACAGTCTGGGGTTGTCTCTGCTAAGTACCATTCATTTTGGTGTGGGAGAGTGAAGGGCAGATCACATGTGGCTCTGGCAGTTGTCAAAATCAGGCTTGCTTGCCTTTGGAAAACCGAAATCTCACTCACCTTTCCTGTGCTTCACATGACAGCCCTTTCTGCCTGGGTCTTTTCTGAAAAATCACAAGGTGACCATGAATTTTGCTTTCTTTGCAGATCATGATAATAAGAGCACGGTGTCACTATTTGGCTGGTGCTGCACTGTACGGACCAACGTGTCCAGGGATTTTCTTGCTCACGAGCTGCACCTTGGCTGCTTTTATACTGCCCTTCAGTCTTCCCTCACCCATACACCTCTCCTGGTAAAAGAAGGTTTGTGATAAATGATTCAAGACCGATTCTGGAACTGAAGAGGACTTTTTTTATTGATTTCTGGGTTTTCCATCAACTTGCTGTTTTCAGACTAATTTTCTGAGTAGCTGTCCTCTGTAGTCCAGAATTGCATCACATTAGAGAGTTCCACTACCCTCTGACAGTGGTCCAGCCCTAGGCAGGTGTGAACCTTCCCCACCTCCGCAGCACAGCTCATACCAGAATACTCAAGGCTTTCCATGAACCCGTCCCAACCGAGCAGTAAATCTGCAGCACCGTGATCTTACCCAGGGTAGAAATGTCTTTCCCATCAAAGGACGTGATTTAATGCACGTCCGCTAAGTTGTGCAAGGCATTGTATTTTACTGCTAGCACATCTTCTGGGACTGTGCATCCCTTTGGATTCTCTTGGAGGGTTCCCATTCCAACCTGGAGAAGGGCAGGGGGAAGTTGTTTCCTCAGGGAACTGAAAGATGCCCTCTCTGCCCTCACCTCCATGACTTCTTCCTCATAGGGAGCAAGCAGTGTGTACAACCAGGCCTTCTGAAAACAGAAGAGAAGCACGTGACAGTGCTTCTAATGTCTGCTGCTTTTCCCAGCCCTCCCCTGTGTTTGTTTCCTGGGGCTGTACACACTCTCCAGCAAAGAAAAGATTTTTGAGCAACCCTTTGAAAATCCGCCTCCACTGTGTCCAGGGAGCTAGTCCCGTGAGACAATACCAAGAAACAAAAAGCCCTGTGGGCTGCCTAGTCCAAGGAATACTGTTCAGCTTGAGCACACATGTCCATGGAAGGTGGAGATCAAATGAAAAAAACAGACAAGCATCTCGGTTATTCTAATTAATGCAAATTCTGACTCTTGCAAAGTCCTCATTTCCATTGATTGAGGTGCAGCCTTTAACTCACCGGGAATTGTGAATCTGGACAGCTTTGGCAGTCCTGACAACATCCCACTGTGTTCGTGTTCTGGGTTATGAAACTCTGCAGTTGCTGCAGGCTCAGCATGTTTGCTCTGTTGTATTACATTTTGGACTTCACAGTACACTGTACAGAGGAAACACAAACCGAAAAATTGCTCAATATTGGGGCCCAATATTCAGAAACTGAGGCTCTGCTTCCCTGATGTGCATAAATATGTCATAAAGACTTCTGAAGTTGGTAGATATCTTCATTCTCCATTGCATGAGCCTTCTGTTCCCATAGTGGCTCTCAAATGCAAGGCAGCTGTTCCAGATAGGGAAGCGCTGGCTCTTCAACAGCCGTGGACCTTGGTCTAAGGAAAGGTTGCTTAAGTCAGTGCAGTGTTACCACAGGTCTTTGCACAGAAAATAACTTGGAATATGTGCTGCACATAAAAGATTAGTGTGTAAAATAACATGTGTTACGTGTTTTCAAAAGCTTTCTGCATAATCTCAGGACTGGATGGTAAAATCTGTCATGTACAGAATTTTAGATAAGAACCCATTGAGAGATGGAAGATTTCCCAGCATTAAAAAATGCTGGTTGACTACAATGTTCAAGAACTTGTTCACTTGAGGTCTATAAACTAAATCATGCTAGGCAGCCCAAGCAAATTCCATGATTCATATAACTGCATGGGAGATGGAGTTCAGGGAAAAACCATCTCCATGGGAGGTAGCAGAGACCAGTGTCATCTATCTTCTCTTCAGTCAAATATTACTGTAGGAAGGTGAAAAACTAGAGGTCTGCTGTAAGGCTGAGAATTTATGTTGATTTCCAAACAGTCGCATGTCATTGGTGAATCACACTTGTCATATAAATTAGAAGCAGGTAACATCATGGTTCCTGGCTGGACAGAGGAATGTTGCTTACAGCTATAGTTTTTTTCCTGGAAAATGCTGGCACAGGCTGACAAAAATAAGTTCTAATTTATGTCCAACGTTGTCTTGGACTGGTCAGATAAATAAGACCTTAAAAAACCCTGACAAAGTGAAAAAAAAATTAAATGTTCATATTTTAAGGATGAAATGCTATGCCTTCATGACTGAAAACACAGTTCCAGTTTCGGTTAAGTACTTGTAATGTTTGATTTCAGGCCCAAAATGTCATTTTGTTCAGCCACAATTTTTTTTCACTCTTTGAGTCATCTCAAACACTTTGAATATTCTCATTTTGGGGCAACCTGAAACAAATGGTGGCTTAATTCTTTCAGTGCTATCAATGAACGGAAAAAAAAACTTGATTATCCAATCTTTATTTGCAGCTCCCGTGCTCTGTTTTAATCCTTCAAAGCCTCTCTGTGTTTTCTAGCAATTGTGGGTGTTTCAGACAGAGCATATGTGTACATTTATCTATAAAATAAATTCTGGCACAAAACTTTAGTAAGAGGGGAAAAGCCTTTAGATTTATGAGCTGCTTTGCTTGGTTTTGCTTCTTCAGTACCTGACTGAAAAGTAAGTTTAACTTAAAGAGGACTTGAAAAGAATATTTTACTTTAACCTAGGATTATAGTTGCTTTAGCTAATAAAGTATAAGAAGATCAAAGTCTAAAGATGTGCTTTCTGTCTCTGTCTGAAAAGCAAACAAAAAAACATCAAATCTTGTCTTTGTTCTGGAAGTTTTGATGATATTATGGATTTTTTTATTTGTCATTTACACGTGCCTGTGAAGTGTCAGATGGTTTGAGTCCTTAACGGTTATTTTCATAAAGAAGTAGTCACTGACTTATGTGAGTGCTGACAGAAACCAAAATCAAAACTGTCTGTCACCAGAGCAGGAGACAGATTGAACTGACACTGGGATATCTCCTCAGCAGGGGAGCATTTCTGGCCCAGTGAAGAAATGACTGAGCGTCATCTGACTGAGCATCTCTTCCCTTAGAACTGCCCTGTGGTCACTCTGCTTTTTGTAATGCCACCACTTTCCCAGCTGCCCCACGAATGCAGCACCTTCCAGGAATGCAAGATGTAGGCGATTTTTTTGATTTGTCAGCTCCAGAAACCACATGAGAACTGAGGCAGTGCCAAGGCTTTGGGCCCCAAGAAGATAAAAAGCCTCAGGCCGGGGCTTTCCTCTCCCGAGCATTACACACAGATCAGCTCAAACTTGTCCTCGCATCTATGGCTGAGTGGAGCAGCAGCCTGCGTGTGCACTGTCCTCCCCTGTGCAGAGCGGTGTCACCCCAGCTCTGCCATCTCGGCCACTCGTGTCCAAGCTGATGCTCCCAGGAGCAGAGAAGGAGCAGCCCAACGTCACTGCAGGTGCTGTAAAACCTGGCCACACAGAAAAACAGCCTTTATAAAGCAGGGTAAGGCTGATGTTAAAGGCTGAGGCTTGGAGGGTGGTATCTGTGAGAGGGGAAGGGTACAAGAGTAATTAGATTTGGTTATGTCTCACCCAACCCTTGATCCCTCCAGAACATGTACTTTTTGCAGGGTATTTTGTAGGCAAAAAAGAAGGTGAAAGCTAAGCAGTTTTAAAGTGCTGGTGTGTGTACAGGATGTCCATTCCCACCCAGGCAGCTCTGCGGGGAACATACATTCATTCACTCATCTCTTTCACTAACAGATAAAAATGAATGCTCAGGAACATAATGATATCTCCTACTGGTGATTCTGACATGGAAAGTATGTAATGTGTGTGTCAGGTATTCCCAAACAACTCACATTCCTGGAAATAGCCAGTGGAAGTAGAGAAGCAGATTAAAATGGCTGAACCAAAAAAAAAAAAAAACCAAACAAACAAACAAAAAAAGAGACTCTTTTCCTTATCTTTTTACAAAGCTGTTTCATAGAAGTTATTTCCCCTAACACCCTGCAAACTCATGTTTATGTTAACACGTATTGTGGACAAGCATTTTCCTTTCTCTCCATCTTGGTTTCAATGACTGTATGGGACACAAGAGCGTATTTTCCTTTAGTCCAGTTCTTCCTCCAATTTGAATCCAAGGTTTACAGAACTAAAATTGCATTTGTCTTCCACATACTTCTGCCTTGGCAACATCAGTTGTGGTATGACAGCACTGACTCCCCAGTGGAATATGGTTGTGGCTCTGAGTTCTCTCAGACCAAATATCCCACTTAGGCTACTAGTAAATTCAATGAGAAACATGTCAGATGTGTTGGATGCAAAATTTGCTATATTACTGCTAAAAGTTTCAATCCTAGTTTTATGAAAGTCTGCAGCAAATCTCTTGCTGTCTTCTAAAGGGCCATGCTTTCACTCACTGTGGTGTTTCTAATTAACAGATGGACAGTGCCACTCAAACAGGAACCATTCTGTCCTTACTCCTCTCCTAGGAAAAGTCCTACATTCCCCAAAATGCCACACAGCTGGCCAGAGACAGGGAATTTATGTTCTAGTTCTTTTGATAAGGCAAAACATAATTTATTTTATTGCCTCTGACTTGTGCCAGCTGCCCTGGGGTGGAAGAAGGAAAAGCCATATTGTTACCCAACTCAGCAAGCCCTGCTTTGGACTGATGGAGCAAGACAGAGTGGCTTCTTGGAGCAGGACTGCACATTATCATTTAGCTGGATGAATGCATGACACAGAAAAGTTGTTCTTCATTAAAAACAAATATCCAGCATGGCAAGAAAATGAGTAAGGATAAACAGTGATTAAGTGTGATATGTCTGAAGGCTTCCCACAGTATAAAAGCCATACGTGGGAGGCAAGAACCTAAAATAAAACTCCTAACAGTGTGAGTTAAGGTTTTTGAAAGAGACACCTGACAAAATCCATGGAGGAAAGTTTGAGTAATTGGCTCATCGAGGGTGGTTCTCGCCACTTTCCCATGATCTGCACCTTCTTTCTCCCCCTGTGCTCATCCAAGCAGGGAAACACCATCCAGGGGTCAGCCCAGACAAGCTGACTTACTCATCCCTCCAGCCGTGCTCATCCAAAGGAGTTCCTGTTCAGAGCTGAAGCAGGGAAGCAACAGAGGGTAGCCTCGGATAAGCTATTCAATGCTAACTCAAACCCTGGGGGGCTGAAGATGGTACAAATGCAAAATCAAGCCATCCTTTTGCAGCCCAACCAGCCCCACACCACAAGCTCCAGTAAGGGAGAAGGAGCAATTGATTAATTGCAACAAGCAATTGCTTGGGACAGCAAGTAATTAACACAGGCCCTTCCTTGCAAACAATGAGGTGGTGATTGTCTCTGTGATGGTGTTGCAGCCTCAGTGCCCTCGCAAGCAGAAAGGCAGAGAGGCCTGTTTTCATTTGAGGCTGCCACTTTTTATTCCCATAGTGGTGCTGCAGCCTTGGGTTCCAAAAAGAGCCTGTGATCCTGACAGGAATCTCATCTGGCTTTCCTGACTCCTGGTGGTCTCAAGGACAGCCAGAATTCTCAGGGTCTGCATCACTTGCCACCTTCTGCCATGGAACTGAATGCCCTCTCCCTAACAGCAGAGGAGAGGGAGCCTCAGGTTATTGGGAATGCAGTGTCTCCCAAGCCTATATGACAATCTGCTTGCACTGGCACTCACAGCACATTTTGCAGCAGCTGCACAATCAAGGGCTCATTCACCCAGACCAAACCCAATAACTGCAAGTTGCTTTAGCTTGTTAGGCACTCAGTGTTCTGGTGTCTTCCCCATCAGTCTTCATTGCAGACCCAATCAACAACATTTTCTCTTTTCTTCACTAAGGAAGAAACCAGTTACAGTCAGGGTACATTTGTTAGCGACTGGGAAATCCTGGTGTTTCGGGTTCTCCCTGTAATGCTGAAAGTCTGATTCCTGCTGCCCAACACCTTGTCCCAAGGCCTTTGCAGAGGGAGGCCACAAAGCAGCCTGGAGGCTTTTCCACTCCCTCTGGACGTGTTCAAGGAGTGAGACTGCAATCACTACCAAGACCACCCTCGCCCACACAGAGACCTGCCGTGACCATGGAAGGACTTCCACAGCTCAGGCAGAGCATAAGGAGCCTGCACATAACATGTGTTCCAAAATAAAGGTCTACATTTACTCTACTGACAGAAACAGTGGAGACACAAACCCTGAGGGGCCACCATGACTTCCAGAATATGAACAAAACTTGCCAGCATTTTGTTACTGAACCCTTTTCCAGTTAAATAGCTTTTCTGTCTCTGGCTGGAGAGACTGTACCTAGTCAGGGTGCAGCACAGTCAGCGCACCCTTGGCTGTGTTTTGGCAGCCCCAGGGCCCAAGCTGTGGTGCCAGGAAGGATCCTGCACAGCCCTGGGAAAGGCAGGCAGCTCCTTGGCCCACACCCTGCCGCAGGATCAGCTGCTGCAGTCTGCTCCCATAAGGAAATGCAATGACTGGATTTGTTATTTGAAGCTATCACCCATCCCGTGTCAGGCATGAAATTAATAAATTATTGGGAAGGACATTCCTTCTTCTCTGTCCGTGGAGGAGCTGTGTTCATCCAACTCCACACTGCTCCAAGATGAAGTAATTTTGGCTCCTTGCATTTTAGCTATTTGAGATAACAAACTCAAATTTCTTAGTCATCCTAAGGCCAAACTGTCTTTATGTTATGGCTTCATTTCCACTCTGACCTGTGCTCTTGGATTAGCAGGACACAGAAGCTGCTCCCACACAAGGCAAGTTTCCTGAATGAGATGCTAAGGAAGGGCAAGAGGTGAAATTCAAGCATTATCAGTAAAATTTCCATGCAGTGCCCACACAACTGTTAACAGGAGAACTTAATTATTGTAAGGTATAACCAAATAAACAGACAGAAGAGCGTGCTGGGGTTTGCATTGTTGCTCACAGGCTGCCCTCTCTTAGTCATATCTGTTTATTGAGGCTGGCCACAGCAAAGGGATTAAGGGAAAGAGCTTCCAATGATTTAACTCTTACTAGAAACCCAGAGGCCCAGCATGCTCCAAAAGCCAGAATGAGCATGTCTCTTTTACCTTCTATGTTGCACATAAAATTTTTTCAGACAGGTGAGTGCACCTTTCGCTGTGTTACATCACAGATATAGCTGGGTAAGAGATATGGTTACTAGAAACCTGGTTTTTTAGCTGCAACTCCTTAGGCAGAGAGCAAAAGTGTGAAACATGGTGAAACATGCAACCAAGGCATTGCAAATATCTGCTACTCAATATGGCCTGCTCTAGGCCAAGAGAGTAAGAAATATTTTTGAAAAGTTATCCAGAAAACATTGTTGATTAATGAATGTTTTCCAGATAATGAGCTCTCGTGGAAATGCATGAAAAAGGAAAAAAAAGATATGAAATTTATCAGATTGATTTTTGCTGACAAATTACTAACACAGCTTTGTCAAGTAGCAACAAAGTACTGTATGATCTGCTTTCCTTTAATTGTCCTGTAATTGCCTCTTGGTTTCCCAGTTGTATAGAGAAATTTTTCTTTTCATTTGAGCTTAAAAGAATCTTCCATCAAAGAGAAAAAAATTGGATTTGAGTTGCATAGCCTGAGGATGATTAATTTCCATCTACTTCACTCATCTTGGTCACAGCGGTCAGCCAAAACTTGGGATCCAGAAGACTGTCAAATTAAATAAAGCCAGTTGACTTATTGAAGGCATCTGCTTATTTAACAAATTAGGTATGAAGAAAAAAACCACCAAAACTATAAAGACCTGTTCTCCTGAAGGGAGGATAATCAATATCAGGAATGAGCTCCTTGCGGGTACCCCTCGCAACCTTTCTGGACAGCAGGTGTTCACAAAGTGCTTGGTCAGGGCTGTGCTACCTTTCCATCACCACCACCACCACCACCACCACCATCATCATCATCATCATCATCATCATCATCATCATCATCATCATCATCATGTCTCCTTCCATAGTGTTTCCTCTTTGAAACATTAGTTCTCCCCAAAAAGCCCATCTATCCATAAGGTTTAAATTCTTGAGATAGTTGTGACTCCTCTGAGTGTCATAACTGATATATCTGCTGTCTCCTAAAGAAATTATATCACTCAAAACATGCTTTTTGTTCCTCAAAAAAAGTTGCTGGGATTAGCTTTATGGGGATCTACAAAGTTACTTGCTAAAGGTATCACATCAGTCAGTGGTAATAGTTAAGTGTTAACTCAGAAACATTGAATTTGCTCAGATTTGTGTTGGCCTTATAAATATGTGCCAAACTCTTCATGTGCGTGCACACATGTATTTTTATATCTATAATATATATTTAAAAATACGTATAGTATATATGTTATGTGTATATATTTTATATATATATATACACAAAACCAATACACATATTTTTAAGATTGCACACGACATATTTCCCTACAGTTACACCCATATACACCAAAAAGTTGTCTGTCACTGTTTTATCTACTATTTTGCCACCAGACAGAAGCTTGCAGATGTTAAAAATCTTCCATCCCCAGAAGAGAAGAAACTGATGGGTGCTGGGCAGATGAGGACACCCACAGCTGGTGAGGAAGAGGAAGGTTTGTGGGGTTGCTGCTGCCAACTCTGTGTGTTTGGCAAGACAAGGGGGAGAGATCATAAACAAAGGTGCTCCAAGACAGGAACATAACCAAAACTTGAACGAGAAAATTCTACTTCTTCTTCAGGGTGAGACCATCTCTTATCACCATGTTATAACCATCCTCTGGGGATGGTCCTTCTATTTCCCAGTCTCCTGCTATGAGCTACTTCTAAGGTTTCATGACCATCTAATGTAGTCTAGGATGGTAAATGCCCATATTCCTCACTTTCTCACCATTTCTTTTCTCTGTCCTAAGGAATCAGAGCATGGACAAATCCCATTGATGCAAATGCTGTGGTGTAGGAAGAATGTTTGCCACCAGGCCATGCTTTGGAATGACAAATATGCAAGAATTAGCATCTCTAACTCTCCATAAACATCAGGGTTAATCTCCAGGGTTTACAAGACTCTTTAAATGTGTTTTAATAGGACAATATGCTTTAGAAAGGACCCATCCAACACTTCACATATCAGCAAAGTTTACAAGAAGGTAAACTGAGCCGGGATAACAGTTCAGATGTACAGCCAGGGCCCTAATGAGAATGCCAAAGTCAAAGTAATAAATTGATTTGCAAGTCTAATACCTTCCCAAATGGCTGAAGAGCATTACAAGTCTGGCAGGACAGCTGGAAGGGAAGAGCTGCGGGAATTCCATTGTTGTCTCTCAAGCTCCGAAATGTAAGCGGATCAAATCACATTTTCAGCGCACAATGGTGAGCTGGCTTAGACCTGCTCTCTGCCCACCTCACCCCGCTTGGGCAGGACTCTGCTCCTGGGACAGTCCTGTTGAGGGGACCAGCACCGCCCCACAGAGTTTGGGGCTGCTGAGAATAAACAATAATGGTTAATTAAACCCAGAGGCTCTGTGGATCCCTGTGTGGGCACCAGTTACAGGAAAGGAACACTGAGACCCCTGGCAAACCTGCCATTCTCCACTGATGACATGAAAGTCTCCTTCCAGCTTCCTAAAACCAGGCGAGATGAATCCTGCCCTGGGTTTATTGGAGCCTTAAGTGCCTACTTTCTTCAGGTAGATTCCACCTGGAGCACCTGGTGAACCCCAAGTGGATTTTTTCTGGAAAATTATTTTTAAGATGACTGGGCTCAGCCTTACCACTACCATCCAACTTTTTTATGCACAAAATGCAGAATAAGCATTTGCTAATAGATGAACTGTTGGTTTCAAGTTGTATTCCTTCTGTGTTTTTCACCCAACACTGAATATCCACAAGAAAATAAAGCTGAGAATTTTAAGAACTGACACATTCCCATTGTATTTCATGTATTCCCATGAAAACCAGACAGATAATCCTAATAAATAGGATGAATGAGACACTCAAAGAAGAATGACTTCATGTTTCCCTTCTTTACTCTAATTATTGCAGAACATTGGCCTAACCTAGGCTATTTTTCCACAGTTCTGTAAAGACCTGAGGGGACTTTTTGAAGGGAGCCAGCCAATATTTTAGCTGTGTTTGCTATTGTTTCTGTTTATCACTTGGTTAGACTTGCAGTAAAAGGATGATTGCTTCATTATAATAATTCAATCTGCATTGAGACAGGCTGTCTCCCGTGTTACGTGAGAAACAGCTAGAAAATTTATTTCATAAGCAAAATTACCACTGGCCATTTTAAAATACCAAGAGCAGCTGTCATGACATTGTGGTTTGGCTGGTTCTGTTCTCCTGTGCAGGGGCTGTGGTGGGATGGGGAGCCTCTCTCAGGAAGGGACCAACCTCCCTGGCTCACTGGAGCAGAGGGGTGGGAAAAAAGAGAAGATCCAACCATTCATTTAGCATCAAATCAGAAAGTCCAGGAAAAAAAATAATCTGCAATTGCTCGTAGAGTGAATTGGGAATTATTTTTACTCCTTTAGAAACACGGGTTTGACCTGGTCACCATGGCTGAAATCTGGCAGGAAGATTCCCATGGCTGGAATGTTTCAATCAATCTTTATTGGGTATTTCAGGAGGATCAGCTGAGACCATCAGAGGAGGACTTGCACTGTTGGTGAGAAGGGTTTTGGCCTGCTTCCAGATTTCTAGCAACTTGGGAACAAACATTCTGGACTGGGTTCTCTGATGTCTCGTCAGTTGAGAACCTGTACTAAAGACCTAAGTCCAGAAAAGTCACTAATCAAAAAAAAAGAGTAAATTGATGGTAATGACTATGAATTACAGGCTGTAAATTATAGCATCATGGTAAGAGAAGGCAAATGTAGACATCTATGGTCAGCAGGAGTTTTAAAAGTATGTTAGCTACAAATGGGATCACCAGAAAGGTACCAGATTACTTCTAAATGGACAAAGTTTATTAGCTAAGAGTGCCAATAATAAACCCAAAGCAGTAAAAATGATGAGTAAATATTTCCCACTTCTGTTTGGGAAAAAGCCAGATAATGCACTGCATCTTATGTAAGAAAAACAAGCCTTTCTTTTATAACAATGCTTTCTAAACTTAGAAATTTTTAATTGGCAGTTCCTGAATTATTTGCATCCAAAAGGGAAAGATATTCACTGAACCCCTGCTGCTGATTTTGAATAACTCTTGGAACACTAGAAAAGTTACAGATGTGAAGCAAAGATAAAGTTGTGCCAGCACTTAAACACAGTAACTAGGATGATGTGAATAAATATAGACTTGTCAGCCTGACACCAATCTGAACAAAATAATAGAATGGTTATTTGGGAACTCTCTTAAGAATTACAAGGGGAAAATAGAATTACATTGAAATTATCATGAGCTTATCAAAAACAGACCCCATCAAAATAATTTTATAATGCTGGAACATGAACATGTTTAATCAGTAAAGGTGATAGAGCTGATATAAATGATACTGTTGGACTATTTTACCAACTGGACTATTTTAACTCAGATAAAACTGTCTTTGGGGATTCGCCCAATTTCATGAGCTGGGTTCTTGGCTCATCACTGTTTAACTGTTCCCTGCTGATGGCAAATAAGAGAGAGACAGTGAGGGACTGGTGAATGGCAGAGCCTTGTTTGCTCCTTAACTGTGGCAGGGCACAACCAGGGAGAGCGAAGGAGGCCAGACTTTCCAAGTGAGTAGGTTGGTGATTCTGCAGAGATCTCCAGATCCTGGTAGAAAGTCAGACAAGCTTCAGCTCAGTGTCTGAAGAGACAGTTTTTGGCTGCAAAGCGGGGTCCATCATGGAGCAGGCATCCTCTGTGTTTCACAATGGTGTGATGGCTCCTACAGCTGTTTTGGTGTTCAGAAAAAATATGGAGGGCATTCAGACAAAAAACACACTAACTTGATTAAGGATAGGAAAGCACTCCTTATTCCGAGAGACTCAAGAGCTCCATTTATGTGACACAGCCAAAGGAAGGCTCAGGGATGACATGATAGTGATGAGTTATGGCTGCACAGACAGCAGAACTCGCCCAAAGACAAAGTCCTTCACTTCTTGGACAAAGGTTTAGCAAATCTCATTGTCTGATGATAATAGATTCATTCTGATGGAAATAAGACATTGTTCTTCAGAGGGGAAAAGAATTAATTGCCAGAAGTACTTACCAGTACTTGTTATTAATCAGTTTCTAATAAAGTCTGGAGTATTCCCTAAATTTAAAAAAAAAACCAAAAAAACAAAAAAGTACCCTAAAACATTGTCACTGGGAATTTAAAGCTGACTTTGAAGAAACTGTTGTAGGTTCCATGGGCTGCATTACAATGAAGATCATTCAAGAAGTCCCTAAGGTCTATTCTAACCCCCCGAAAAATCTGAGAAAATAGATTGCCAATGGTGGCACACACTTTCTTTAAGTGAGTCTTTCAACTATCAGACTGTCTCACCACTGAGACAACTGGGAAGACCCTGTTCTACACCTCAGAGAGCTCAAACATTCCCAAAGTTACTCTTTGCTTTTACCACATAGATGCTCTTACAGACAAACAAAATAAGAAGTCTTAGCTAGTGCACCAGCATGTTTAGTCCATGTCAAGCTTTTCAGCAGTTGTTCTTTTAATTTTGTCTTGGCCACACAGGAATTTCCTCAGGGCAAAGGACTTACAGGTCTTGCAAATCAGTGAACATTTAGTAGCAAGGAAAGTAAAGGTTCAAAACCATTTATCCCATTTCTTCATACTCCTCAGCTCCTTTTGTGGCCTTGTAGGACTTCTTGCCCACTGATTTGAGGAAGAAATTGGACATGTCTTGGTGTTTAACAGTTCAAGAGCTGATCTGAGGGGGGAGCATCTCTTTGAGTAGATCTGCTGCACTTGGTGGGGAAGTTTCCATTTACAAGATTTGTTCTTTTATTTCACATGGCCTCGCAGCCCATCAATTTGACCAAGACTAAAGTTCTAAATTACAACTCAAGCAAAATCACTGTGGTTTTCCCCTTATTCCCATTAAAAATCTGTGAAACTACCAAGTTTTCCATGGCTTTCACCCAAAACCACAACCTGATGCAAATTCATTGAAAAATAATTCCAAACTTAACCCAGATTAATAACACTTCCAATTAGGATAGCCAAGTTTTGCAGTTTAGCGGATTAAAATTTGTCAGGTTTCGTGTCTCTTTGGGAACATTGTGTTCCACTCAAACCACAATCCAACAAGAAATTATTACTGTCAACTTAAAGCTATTTTTAAAAAAATCCACCTTTGCATTTTGTAAGCTCCACACTTTGGAGTTCAGTTCTGCAGTTTAATTTTGTCCTGTTGCATAAATATGGGAGGAACCTACTTCTAGATCCAGAAGGGTTTCCAAGTCATAGCCCTACCCAGATTAGGGTATTTGGACCCATAAGCTCTTATTTGGATCCTTTGCTAATTTTTTCCTTAAAATGGAGGGTGTGATCAGATCATCTGCAAGTGTTTCAAGCTGACATGTTTTCAGCCATTAACCCCCCTTCAGCTGAAAATCATTGCTCCTTGACTGAAGTGCAGTTCCTAGCCACAGATTCCCACCAGCGCAATGTGAAACAGCTTTGCTGGCCCACCCCAAGGATGAGAAGGAGATGAGAAGGGTGAACACCTACAAATATGCTAATTCAAGTATTTGTGATCATGCTGGACACCTCCTACATTTTTCTGAGGTTGTTTTTTTTCCCCTGGCCTCTGCATTTTTCTTCCTAGGTATAATATTTGGAGACAGAAGCATAGACTGATGATGACTGAAACCACACTCCCCTGAACAGGATGGCCCTTGCATTTTCTAGACCAAAGCACTCTCTGGCACTGTGCTGAAAAAAAGATTTATGGTTTTTAATCTCCTCATAAGGTATGACTGAAGTACGCTATAATATATAGGACAGGAATTAATCCTGAATTTATTCTTTTTTTTCTTATTTCATCTGTCAGGAGTATGCCATTTCAATTATTTATTAAGAAAATTATGTTTTTCAAGGTAAATGCATTATTTCGTTATCTGCTTTCAATTAGCTGGGAATTCACTATGTTCAGCCAAATGTCCATTCATCAACAAATTCCAGATTCCTGGCAGTCTGAGCAAATTCCCAATTTTCTTCTTTTATGGGTACAATAAGCGAAGATATTCATGCCTCATGCTAAATTATGGCTGGGGTTAGACTACCCTGGAGGGAGGAGAAAACAACTGTGGAAGGTCTTGAAATATATTAATAGATGTTTTTATTGAAGTAGAGCTACAATATTTCATAATATTTTTTCTTCAGGTGCTTTGTTGTTGTTAACTAGACACCCTCTTGCCCTTCTTTGTGGGCAGCAATGATCTGAGCTGGTCGTCCTCCAACACGTGTGCAATGGGCTCACAAGGACACCTCTGGCAGCAGGGACAGGAACAAAAGCGATGGAAAATACATCTTGCACTACTGCAACTCACGTCCGGTTAGTGAATTCCCATTTTCAGTGCTAGGCTGTGCAACGTATCTCCAGCAGTGTCACAGGCTGCTCCAGGGGACATGGACACCCTGGAGCATCAAGGGAGGAGTGAGCATGAAGAAAGACAGCATCCAACCATGTGCCCAGACAGAACAGGGTCTGCCTTAGAAATATTCCAGTGCTGCTCCTCCTTTGTCCTCCTGCAAAACAAGGCTACTGAGCTGGGTGGCAGCCCACTGCTGACGCAGCCACATGGCCTGTGGGACTCCCCCAGTTCCTCACCCAGCACCATGCCATGCTGTGGAGCTGCCTCCGTTCCAGGCAGTTCCCTCCCCAGGCAGCTGCTCGCAGGGAGGAGAGAGCCCCACTCTCCAGCGTGGGAGCTGGGCTTCTGGCAGAGGGGCTCTTTCTCACACAAAGGGAGCGTGAGCACTTTTGAAAATGCAAACCTGCTTTTTAAAATGCTTCATGCCCAAAGGCACTTTTACTACCCCCTTGCAATTGACACTTTACCCTGCACTGGGCCAAAGCCCTTTAGAAGGAGTCTCTTGGGCAAAACAAGAGAAATGCTCTCTCCTTGCCAGCTGTTGGGATGGAAGGCAACCAGAAATGTTGCCCCAGCCTCTGTGTATGCCCACAACACTCTGAGCTCAGTTACTCACCACACACTGCCTGGAGTGGCACTTCTGTGTACAGTGTGAGTGTACAAGTCATGGGGAGAGCAGAGGAGTTGGGTGATCTCACTGTCCCATCTCCCTTTTTGTAGTGGAACTGCTGTCTCCTCTGGCTTCTTCAGCTGTTGTCAAAAATCCTGTGTCCTGTGATCTCCTACGGGTCATAAAGAGGCACCTTGGTTTTCTGCTGCCTTTCTGCATCTCAGCCACCACTGACCCTCTAATTATATTTGCTTGGTCACCTTCTCTTTCCTCCTTTTCACTCACAGTGGATACTTTCTGCTCCTTTTGTTCTCTCTCTCCAATGATTTGAGATCAGCAATGCTTCCAAATTGCACTTTGGAAGTGCAACTCCTATGGAGCAGGAGTTTTCAGCCTTTCTCATCATATTCAGGTGTTTGTAGGCCTCTCCCTCTCCGTGCCCCCTCTGAGACAGGGTTCTCCTGTGCACTGTATTTTTCATCATGTGAATGAAGAAACAGAGCCACTGCTCTGCCTCTCACTCCCCAGGTTGTGCAGAACCATCCTTACGTGGGCTGATGCCTTTCCCACCAGATGTAGGAGAGGCAGGAAGACAGGAGTTCTTCCCTTGTGTGATTTGTGTGCACCTCAGACAGGCATTGCTCTCAAGCAGGATTAGGCTGAGTTTTGGGGTAAAAGCTGTGCTATCTTCACTTCTGAGGGATGCAGAGTCCTGAGAGCCACCTCACCACACAGCAGCTCTGCCAGCGGTGAGAGCTCTCCAACAGGCAAAACCATCACCATGCCTTCAACATCTGTCTAATGTCCTATAGCCCAGGCAACTGAACCCATGTGTTTATTTTACTGGTGGAATACACCTGCAACTTAAATATTGTATGATAAGCAGATGTTCACTTCTATAAATTGAACAGCACACAAAGATTTATGGACCCCAGAGGTTCAGATTTAGCGAGTGGGAGCCAAGGTCACAACTGGACCTTCAGTTTCAATAAATCTTGACATTACTGGAGCACTGGGGGAGGGGAGAAAAGCATCGTTATAGACTTATAACAATTTTTAAAGTATGCCAGTGATGATCTGCAAAGCAGATGTAAGTCAGGCTGATTTCGATACATTAAACTGACCCTGCCAGGTAAGAGATGAAATACCTCAGGGTTTGATTTGGAGTCACATATGGAATACAGGAGTGGGAATGATGATAATAAACCCCTGTTCACTTGGGAAGCAGAGGGGAAAAATACTCCATTAAAAAGAACAAATGTTTTGTTTTCATACTCTAGGACACTATTGGTAACATCAGTGGTGAATTCGTTCTATTTAATACTTTAAATTACATATGTGTGCTGTGTTTTTCTTTCATGCAGTGCACTAATGAAAACCACTGGTTTAACTGATAAAAAAGAAGTCCTGAATGAGCAGGGTAGGTACCTCCTGGTGGACACCCCGACAGTGTCTCCCTGCCCAGGAGGCAGAATCAGTGCATTCAGAGGGCTGGCAAAGGAAATAGACTGCCAGAAGTAATTGAGATTTTAATGTCCCTTCAGACCCTGGTCTCTACTTTAAACACAGGCTGACGGCAAGGATGGAGGGGAAAAGAGGCAAGGCAGTATGCACAACCTGTGCCAATGTCACTGCAGAAGGAGGGGAGGCTGGGAATTGTGAAAATTAGGAAGAGTGAGAGGCAACAAGGAAGGTTTTAAATGGGCACCAAAATGGCCTGACATGGGTGTGTTATACCTACCTTCCTAGGGGCAACTCAGAAGCCACTCCGTTGTGATAGCCACAGTAAAATTGTGCTAAGGGTGTAAATAGAAACGGATAAAGCCTGAAACATCGGAGGCAGCCTGAACTGACCCCTGCCAGCCTAGAGCCCAGCCTGAGCTGTGAAGCTCTCCAGAGGAGTTGTACAAGTTTGTCTACTCCAGACTGCACACCAAACCCTGTGACTCTTAAGTCAGCACAGTCAAAGCTAAATTTCATCAGCCAACATGCTGTCACATGTGACCAGCTGCAGATGCAAACAAGAGAAAACAAACACCAAAATGCTGTACTCATTTTTTTCCTCACTGTGGTACTTATGCATGGGAATAACTCCCCCAAATTCAAGTATGTGAAAGTAGAGCTGTCCAAAGCAGAAGCAGCCAGGAAGATGTAGCATTTGATGGCTTCTGTGGCAGCTAAAATGAAAATTTTTGAGCCAAAGTGAGTTATCACTAATGGGCAGGTGAGTGTGGGATATAACCTGTCTGCCAGCTGTAATACAGACAACTCAGAAAGCATGACAGGTTGAAGCAGCTTAAGATTTTCAAAGTGCTTGCACAAGGATGCTCCAGATGGCCATGAACAGGTTCCTTCACACCCTCCTGAAGGGAAATCCAGTGTGAAAAGTTGGAGTCAGGCAGGGGAGGTCAGTGTCCAGTTCACTGCCCTTTTTAGCTCTCATTCTGGATGAATCCTCTCTGTGCTTCTGGGCACAAGGCTCATTTTAACTCTCACACCCCTGCATGCCAGATGTGGGTGTATTTTGCTTCAGAGGGCGTAGTGAAGCTCATGATATGCACAGGCTTGGAAAAGGCTGCTCTAACAACCTGATGTACAACGAACCTTCTGCCAACTGGTCTTGCATGATCAGTGATGTTTTTTCTGCACCCAGCCCCCAAATGATGGGATGGAGGCACAGGGGATGATTTCTTGCCCCACTGCCACCCAGCAGTCCCCTGCAGTGATCCCAGTCACCACACCCCCACGCCTGGGGAATTTTTCCCTATGACCACAACATCAGGGTCATTAAGGAGAGGTATTTCTCAGTGGTTTTTCCACTGCTCCTTGTGAAAGTGCCAAACAAGCAGGGCAATCAGGAAGGGTTTACATTATCTGGCCTTTGTTCTTGTATCTTTAAACACTGACTCCAAAGTAATTCTGTTTTCCGTACCAAACAAGCACATCGTGGCCTCTTTGCTGGTGAGACACAGACTGTGGATTTCTCTGCCTTGGAAGTTGCAAAAGACAGCTCTGGTAACTGCAACATCTTTTAAATGAGCCTCTGATGTTCTTAATGAAAAACTCACTTAGGCAGATCAATACTCAGCTTCACTGTTGTCCTGTATCAGACCAGGCTGCAGGTAACATGAGTTTAGTGGTTACTGTTTATCCCCAGAGGATTCCTAACCTCACTTCCCACTGCTGAGAAAGGCGTTAAAAATAAAAGTAATCTCTCACTGAAAGGAAGACTTTCCCAACAGCTGTATCCTTCAAAGGCTTTGGCCTTTTCTTTCCCCTTACCCTCTCCCTAGGTAGCCCTCTGGGACCCACGGTTATGTGGGATGCCAACTGCTCACTATTCATCACAGCCCTGTTCTCCAAGGGCCCATTGACTCTCAATAATTTATCACCCGATGCTTTGTGTGCTGCTGCAGAAATAAATCAGGACTGGGAGCACCAGATGCTCCCGCATCCCATCGCACCGTGTTAATTTATTAAAAAGGGGTTTTCTCAGCCCAGCTGAGGGGTGCAGGGATCTCCTCCACAAGGAGCAGTGAGGATGGGGGTTAAGGTCTGCTGAGCCAAGCGCAAAGAGTGTTGAGAGAGAGAGACTTCAGCGTGGAAGCTGAACTTGGAAACTCTCGCAGGGTGAGCAGGCGGTCGGCTTTCCAAGCAGAGCTCGCTGGGACTGCGCTCCAAGAAAAATACATTTAGTCCTTAAGCGTGTATTTTTCGTTCTGGGCTCACGGTCTCTTTTTGTTTCTTGGACTAGGTCTCGCACCCGGATACAGCAAGTAAATATCAAGCCATAAATCACAAATTCGATGCTTGCTTTTCTTTCTTCAAGGTTGTATAATATAATGAAAAAGATCAAGCAAATGCAAAGCTATTTTACGCTGCACATGCAGAGTGCAAAAGGCCCTGGGTCTCTTCCAATGACCCCGCAAGAATGATAGGCCTCCTGCTAACACGAAGATCTGTTTTTCTGAGGAATCACACAAATCCTCTCATGGATTGAAGGGTTTCTCCTGTTCTTGTTTTCTTTAATGTTCTTGCAATACAGTTAATTTAACATATAATGACCCTTCATTCAAACCTTCTGCACATATATTTTATGGTTGTTTCATCAAATGTGTCTCTGGCAGAACAGGAAACGCAAATTTCCTACATTCTCTCCCAGAGTCCTGAATGCACATCAACAGCTTTTTGGTACTTATCACCCTTGGTCATTTCTCATCTCCCCTTCAGAGGGGGAGGACCATGCCTGCTAACACACAGTCTTGCCTCTGACACTGGAGAACCAGGCTGACCTCACCTGGAAGATGGAAGAGTGCTGGGACTTCTTGAAGTTGTGGGAGCTCGTCCTTGAAATCCAGCCTTGCCAAGGTTGCACATTCTGTTCCAGCACTCCCTCATGCAGCAGGGCCTGAAGTCACACCACTGTTGCTCTTACAAGATCACCTTCCAGTAACCCGCAAGGAGAAGAGCCAAACCAAGAACACGTGGTTCATCCTACCCCCCAAAACACTGTTCAGGATGACTCCTCTTCAGCATAGTGCCCACCAACCCAGAATGGTGTAATGGGATAGGAGCATTGCCGGTTTTGAATGTAAGAATGGGATTTGGGGGGGATCATGTATCTAAGTGACAACTAGTTTTTGTGATGTGAGCAAGAAAACTCTTCCTTGACACCAGCTCTTTTCCCAGGTTTCAAGTCACTGCCACACCTCCACAGGGACTTCATAACCTTTGCAGGAACGAGCCGGCAGGTGGGTTGTAAACCCCCATTTCTGCTTCCTTTCTCTCCTCCTCCTCAGAAATTTCGATTTGCACTGACATTTTCCCAAACTTGCAAGCTAGGGAAAGATATCCAGTGTACATAATACTAGCCTGAAGAGCTAAAGCTTGCCAATGTTATGAGAAAGCATAAGCAAGAGATTATAATGGGAAGTGTTGGGCAATCCTGTCTTTACCGAAGGCAAAATCCCCCACTGGGCCTGCCACCAAGATTAGTTCCAGATTTCCTTAGGTTCTTGTGACATGCACAGGGCCTGTCCCAGCACTGCTTAAGTGCTATCAGGTCTAATGCTCTCTTTCAAATATCTCCGCCCTAGCATCAAGAGCATTATTCTGAGATTTTTTCCTGAAATCTTCATGAGACAACATTGGGAAATGCTGGTTAGTCAGTAAGACCATTGTTTATCCTCCTGGTAAAACACAGCTTCCGCTAAACCAGAGCCGTTCTCTCCTTGAAGATAAGCAAATGTTCGCAAAATGACTGTAAATCATGAGATTTCTGGTTAAGGTTGCAGCAAAACTCCATTTGCATCTTAACTCTGTTTTCTCTCATTTATGGTCTTCTTCAAATGTCTTCTTTGGCACTGAAAACATTTGTCTCAACCTAACAGTGAACTTTGGAGAGGGGGAGTCTGAATAAAACCCCTACAGCTGTTTTTGAGTTATCCAGGAAGAAAAAAATGCACATTTCCCAGTATAAACATTCTCTTGGTTTTATTTTGGGGCTTTTTGTTGTTTTGTTTTTAAGTTCAAGGAGAACATTCAGTTTATTTAGAGTTAGACTATTTTATTTTATTCAGAAATCAGCACAGCACATCTGTACTTCTTGGTGAGACAGAGGGACACAAGAGCTGCTCCGTGAGGTCAGAACACGGGTTGGTCCAACCCTGGATCCTGTTTCTGACCGTGGCTGGTAGCAGATGCTCAGAGCACTGCAAAGAGAAAACAGGACCAGTGCCATGGGGCCTTTCCTGGTGTCCCTCTGTGCTCCCACCACTCTGTGGTCACAGGGATTCCTGAGCTGGAGCTGGACTGCTGTGTTTGACAGTCACCAACAGCCTGGTCCTCTCTGAATCTGTCTGATTTGGAGCCCCTCTGCCCTCTTGGCCTTTGCAGAATCTTGTGTTGAGAGCACTGGCACGAGGTGGCCACACTGTGAAATCAGCACATCCTCACCCTCTTTTTAAATCTGGTCATGTCCTTGGGAGACTCTTTCTTCTTAAATTACAAGAAACACTGAATTGGCTTTTTTCCCCTCAATAGGCCTTTGTCATAAGTTGTTTCGTTACTCCTCTCAAGCAAGCTTGGTCACCACCTCATTCTTGTTTTAATTCTCTCTTTACCTCTGTCTCCCCCATACCCATTTTAGGGTGGATGAAGCATGGCATGGATTCAGCTTATTATTCATATGACAGCTTCCTCTCCTGGTCGTGTCCAGTACTTACTTTGACTATTTTTTCCTTCCATTGCTGAGCACCGGAACTGTGCTTTCAGAGAATTTTCCACCAATATTCCAAACTCCTTTCTGAAAGACAGCAGCATGCTGACTGACTGCCAGCCCCTGGCTGAGCAGTGGTCATTTTGTGACTTCCTCTCTGTTCCATTACTTTGCTCTTCCCAGCATTGGCTTTCTACTGGCATTGGATCTCCCAGTCACTGAGCTGGGAGTGAGCGAGATCCTCCTGCAATTGTTTGCTGTTGGCAGTTCTGAAGAGTTCTGCACCATCCACAAATGTGGCTAACTGACTGCTCATGTCATCTTACAGACATTTGATTAACCCATTGGAGGATACCACATACATCTACACTGTTTGCTAGACTGGAGCAGCTCCATGAGAGAACTTCAGCCCTTTTTCTTCCACAGTTTGGCTCCCCAATGTGCCTGGGACAAAGTGCCATTTTTGGAAAGCTGGATGTGCTTTATCAGTGATGCCTTGCTGAGGCACATCCTCACTGACCTCTGCAAAGCCTGCCAACAGATTTGAAAAGCCTGGCTCTCCCCAATAAAAGCAACATTTCTTTCTTCCCACCATCTCTCTCATGCACACAGGATCCATCCATGCCTGCCAGTTCTAATCTGTGATAGAATTTTCAATTCCCTGACTGGTATAAAAGGTCAGCACATTAGTTCTTAGGTTCGTTCTTGAATTATTTCTAGTTATTGTTAATATATCTGGAATAAAATACTCAAATGTGAGGTGTTATTAATAATTAAAAGGACAACAAATATTCCCTGTAGACAAGTTCAGTTATCTGTGCTAATTTCAGAATCACAGAATCACAGGATGAACCAGGTTGGAAAGGACCTCTAAGATCATCTGGTCCAACCTATGATCTAACACCTCCTCATCAACTAAACCATGGCACTGAGTGCCACGTCCAGTCTTCTTTTAAACATGTCCAGGGATGTGACTCCTGGGCAGACAATTCCACTCTTTCAGTGAAGAATTTCTTTGTAACATCTAACCTAAACTTCCCTTGGCACAGCTTAAGACTCTCCTCTCGTTCTGTCAATGGTTGTCTGGGAGAAGAGCACGACCCCCACCTGGCTACAATCACCCTTCAGGCAGTTGTAGAGAGTGATAAGGTCACCCCTGGGCCTCCTTTTTTCCAGGCTAAACAGCTCCAGCTCCCTTGGCCTTTCTTTACAGGGCTTGTGTTCCAAGCCCTTCACCAGCCTTGTTGCCCTCCTCTGGACGCGTTCGAGAATCTCAAGGTCCTTCCTAAACCGAGGGGCCCAGAACTGGACACAGCACTGGAGGTGCAGCCTCACCAGTGCCGAGTACAGGGGAGAATGACTTCCCTGCTCCTGCTGGCCACACTATTCCTGATCCAGGCCAGGATGCCATTGGCCTTTTTGGCCACCTGGGCACACTGCTGGCTCATATTCAGTCGGTTGTCAACCAGTCCCCCAGGTCCCTTTATGCCTGGGCACTGTCCAGCGACTCTGTCCCCAGCCTGTAGTGCTGCAGGGGTTGTTGTGGCCAAAGTGCAGGACTTGGCACTTGGACTTGTTAAACCTCATGTCACTGGACTCGGCCCATCTCTCCAGCCTGTCCAGGTCCCTCTGCAGAGGCCTCCTGTCCTCCACTAGATCAACACATGCTCCCAGCTTGGTGTCATCTGCAAATTTACTGATGGAGGACTCAATCCCCACATCCAGATCATCAATTTCCCTGTTAAAGGTGCAACTTCTTTCACAAACTGGGCCAAAGTATATACACAATTAAAATATTTGAAAGTTGCCCTTTTTCCTTGAACAAAGCATTGATTTCATTTTTTCCACTGCAAAATGCATGGAAAATTTTCCCTGTAAACTCCAATTTTGTATTGACAATTTTCACTCCTATAATCTCTCATGGGTCAAACACAACATAAGACACCAACTGAACATTCAGACATCATCACATTGTGTGGCATCTGCAATTAATGCTGTGATCTGAGTTCATAATTAGAGTCCTCCTACACCGGGAAATGCACTAATATTGTCTTGCCTCTAAAATTTCAGATATATTGGCATAGTGGTTGATGCCCCAAACCTGTCAGAGCCCAAGGGACATTTGGGCAATGCCCTTAACAACATGATTTAACTTTTGGTCAGCCCTGAGGTGGTCAGGTAGTTGGACTAGAGGATCTTTGTAGGTCCTTTCCAACTGAAATTATTCTAGTCTAGTCTAGTCTGGTCTAAATCAGACCTTTCCCTCTGCATACTCATTTCCTGGAATAATTGTGCATATTTATTGATATTTTAGCATATTTTCCTTCAGCCTGATTATTCCCAGTTTTGCAAACCAGAATTTTGCATACCTTTAAAGTGTAGTCAGATGTATAACATTGGGTAAAACTATGCAAGTCTCTATTTGACTTTTCTGTGTGTCCTGTACACCCGAGCACATGTGTGAGTGTGCAAAATACCCCGTGAGCATTCATGCACACATTGGAGAGGATAAATGTACAAACAAATGCATATCTACAGGACTTATGGTTTGGGGTTTTTTTTCTGAAAACTGCTAAATAAAACCCAAGTATGTAGAAATTACCTGTAGCAGTGAAGGCATCAAGTACTGAGCACAACTACTAATATGAGAGCACTGCCTATGAAATCAATGCAACCTATCAGCTGCCTTAAAAATAGGCTCCCACTTAAATATTTTGCCCACCCCGGGTTTCAGTGAGGATCACCATGGTACCACCCAGGTAAATAAAAGCAGATTAATGGAGGAAGTGTAGGTGCTTTCCCCTCTCTCTCTCAAAATTGGCAGCACCACTGCACTGTGCAGTCCCACAAGATAACACATGCAGCTTTGCCTCTAGCCCTGAGTCGGTTCAAGGCTGTGTTTGTCTCTGGGTAATGTTAAATTTAGGGCCTGAATTTCAGGACTACTCATCTTCACTTCTCAGCTCTCCCAGCTGCAATATATCACTGGCAGGCCAATACCCCGACCCATAGGGGGGTGTCCCATGTGACACATGCTAATTTATAAATGAGAATGATATCTGAATGCATCACATTTCAGAGAAGAAAAACAAACCTTATGGACTCTTTTAAGGCTGTGATAAATTAGAATGTGCCTGTTACAAATATTTATCTTGCACCCTTATTACAAGTATTTCCTTTTTGCTGGTTAATTTAATTAAGAGGTGTCCCTTCGGATTAAAACTTTGTAAGATGGATATATTTTTCTCCAATCCATAATTCATTTTGAATGAAGAGAGGAAAACTCATAGCTCCTGAACTTATTAATAATGATCTGAATTAAAATACATTCCTGGCTTCCTTGAACACTTACGTATGTTACGGGATAGTTGGGAGGAGAAACAAGAGGGATTATTTTTGTTTTCATGAGGAGGACCTGATCCCAGAAACACTGTTGAACACATATGATGAGGAGTTAGTCACAATGATTTCTTTGGCAAGGGAGACAGAAGCAGAAACAAAAACAAAACTGACCCAACTTTCCTTCAAAGCGGGGGAGGGGGATGAGAGAGCTGGTATGGGATCATTCTTCTTCTCTCCCCAAGCCCAGGATCCCACCTCACTCCAAAAAAGCCTCCCTGGGCTTGGCAGCCTGTAGCTGTGCAGGATACCAAGGACAGGAGCAGAAGTGGTCAAGCCTGCCAGGAGCAACTCGTGGCCCAGAGTTTGTCACCCTCCTGCACAGCCCTGGGAGAGGTGGGTGCCTTCCTTGTGTCCCCTCTCTGCAAATCACCGCCCAGTGCAGGACACTGAGCCCCCAGGGAGGACAAAACCCACAGAAGAGCGCAGCTGGTTCAGCTGGCAAGTCCTGGGGAAGAGCATCTGGCCTCTGAAGACATTACCTGAGCTGTAGACCCGAAAGGACAAAGGAAAGGATGAAGCCCACTGGGGAAGGAGCTGTTTGGAGCTTCAGAGGGTCAGGATTTTGCCTCGGGCTGCTGTGCTGATCTCAGATGTGCCACTTCATCTCACTGCTCGGGATCCCTTCCTGAGTCTTGTTGGATGTACTTCCAGAGCACTACCTGTGGATCACAACCCAGCTCCTGCTGTGCCTGTGCAGAGACAACGAGGCTCGAGGAGCAGCTTTGCTGACAAACAGACATTACAGAGCAGTGATGACAAAAGTGTAATTGTTTTTCCAAAATCTCTGCTTTGCCTCTGCTCACAAAGCAATTCCTAGAATTGTCCATCAGAAAATTAGTCCCCAGCTCAGTCCCTGCAGAGGGATGACTGATTTTGTGCCTGATTATCTCTTTGAGGTAGAGTTTAGACATACAAATGTTTGGGAGATGCACCTATTTTGAGAGGCCCCTTCTTCCACAAAGGTTTGTGTTTACAACATCCATCACTACCTCCATGTCATCTGATGAGAGGCGATTTTAATAACTCAAAGTAGAATAATTGAAAAAGGCTTGTCATTTCCTTTCCTCTTTAGAGAAGAATTTTCTGATCAGTTTTGGGCATTGTGTCAATAAATCCTGTCACATTTCCTTTCATTACAGAGCCCACCAATACACTGTTAGCAGACTCATTAACAAGACAAGGGGCACCACTGTCAGAAGAAAAGGCTACTGAAATGTAAATACAAAGTCTAGCCAAACATCTCACACATATAAGCTTGAACTTGACTCATTGCTGCAGGCATAATTGAAGGGGTTTCTCGACACGTTATTCAAATTCATGTTGAAGCTGTTTTGCTTCCCACACCCCTCCAGCACCTGCAGAAACCTCTCTGCTGACCCTGAAACCCTTGGTGAAATTCAAGCAAGAGTGGTTGGTCAATGCCAGCTCTTACATCAGTGACTGGCACCCCTTCATGGCTCACACATCCCACTTTTAAAAGAATAATTACAGCAATGCTGTGAGTTGAATGACAAAACTCAAAGAAAAATGAACTTGAAGATGTTTCCCTAGCAACTGTGCAGCAGTGTGGCCACCAGGTCAACATTACAGCATCACACTCACAAACTGAATAAAAAAACCAGACTGAAATCTTTACCACTTGAATGGAAAGTGCAGCCTGGCAGAGACTGAGACTTCCTTGGTCACAGCAGCCAGCGCCCAACTCATAATGTGGCTTTCACTTTGTGTTGAAAACTACTCTGGATAAGGAACAGCAACAGCTGTGAACAGAGGTTCAGGGAGCATAGCAACCTCATGAAAATATAAAAAAACCACCAACTTAATTTCAGTATTGTTAAAAGATTGTCTCTTTCTCCTTCCGTTTCTGATCCTTCTCACAACACATCAGTGCAATTCCACCACATGCTGTCTAATGAGTCACCTTTGGCCATCTGATTTTCTTGAAGCAGTGGCCGTGAGTTCCCAGAGGGTGATCCAAGGCTTACTCACCCAACCATAATGATCTTTGTGCAGCCAGTCATTCCCAGTCCTTCTTGCTCATCATTCCTAAAACCGACTCTTGGAAACAACATGTCCTGATGCAACCCACCCTTACTTTCCTGGCAGACTCAGAGGTCCCCATTTTCCCTCCACTGCATCACCCATAGCAGATACAGTGAGTGATGCAAACAGGAGGAGGAAAGAGGCAACAATCCCATTACTATTTTAATAAACTCAGCTCTCTTTTCTTTATCACCATCATTTTAACTGATGTAGTCCAGAACAAGGCAAACTTTTTATGCTGAATCCTGCATTATTACCCTTCAGAAAGACAGTGACCATTTCACTCAAGGATCGTTTGAATATTTAGGCACACAGATGAAAGGCTGTTATGACATCATACTTAAAAATCTATTTGCAATGGTACATTATTTATTATGCTCCTGAGATAAATTCAACATTATACTGTATCATCCTGAAAATGATTTTTGCTCACCTGTGCTGAAAACCTCCAGTTCCACAAACTTGGGATCCACCTTTTGGACCTTAAGCATTCTGAAAATGCTCCCCAGAGGTGCACAACTGATTGCTTTCTTTAGTTGATGCATGCTCAGCATCACTAACATGTATTAAATTAGCAATATTAAATCCAAAAAAAAGTCTCTTGCACTATGATTTATGGCTTACCTCCTGCAAGAGGGGAGAGAGGGAGGCCTTTGGCACACTGAGCCAGAGATGCCTCAAATGCCACCAGTGGTACAATTTTATAAAAAGATTATGAGGGGAGGGAAGTGGTCATCAACATCCACACATCAGTGGTGCAGCTCTTCCTCCTGCTTGCTGGGTGTTAATGCTCATGCCACTCGTGCTTTCCATAGCTCTCCATGTGCCACCAGTACCATGTGCCAGGGAAAGCTCGGCCAGGGGCTTTGCAGGGCAGGACTCAACAGGCCCAGGGTATCTGAAAGCCTCAGCTGATGAGGCAGGAGGAAGACGGTGCACTCGCCCCTACCCCCAAGAAAGGGAGTGTTGCTTCTTACCCAGGGAAAGGAGGCGGTTTGTGTCACTGAGAGGAGCAATCCCGGAGGGAAAATGACCAAAATGCTGAAGCCTCTCCTTGGTGAGGAGGCAATCCTACAATTGCTGGGCTTGCTTTAATGAAACAGTCCCCCATTGGCCCCTGAGCTGCACACACAGACCTGAGCAACCCACGAGACCCACAGTCACCTGCAGACTTCAAAGGACAAGCTTCTAACTCTGCTCCTCCGTGGGTTTTCAGATGACCACGAAGTTCAGGTTGGAACTAGAGAAGTTCTTGGCCCAGTTGTGCCTTAGGCCTTTACCTCCTTTGGAGCATGCACTAAAACCACCATTAGTTTGGTTAAGGTGCATCCTTCACAGGCCTCGTACCTGAATATCTGCAATATTGATTTTTGAGGTGGGATCTGCCAGGATCTGACCCAGTCCTAGGACCTGGCTGTTGCAGCTGAAGCATGTGGGCTATCCTGAGACAAGTCAGGGATTTTGCGTGCAAGAGTAAGGATACAGCAAAGCAATGGCGCTTTCCCGGAAAGCAAAGGCAAACCCTGTTCCCACAGGAAACCCTGCTTCCCTGTTTCCCAGAAATCAATGGTGAAACTGTTGGGGCCTCAGAAGTGACAGCTCAAGTGCTTCATGATTGTTTGCCTTCAAAAAGGAATTTTGCTTCATTAGGATGCTGAGTCTTTCTAATTCAAGCATATTTGATTTGCTTCGGGTCTTGGGTTGTCTTCATTCCAAGCCTGACAACAGGGAGTCAAAAGGGGCCAACAGGGAATCAAAAGGGGCCAACAGGGAGTCAAAAGGGGCATCTCTGAACCTGCTGTGAGGCCGGGAAACTTTACTGGAGAGTGTTAAATGTGGGGTGAGAGGGAGTGGGCAGGCACTTTCCCGATGGAGTTCTCTCCCTGTTTGATACCATTGTTATGGAAACTTGAAAATTCAGGAAGGCCAGTGAAATGGAAATGTCAGAAAGCCTAAGAGAGACCATTTGCTCACTCCTTACCAGGCTTCTGCAGAACAAAATGTCTGCGTTTCGGCCTTGTGTGAGCTTTCCTGGGGTCCTGAAAGCCAAACTGCCTCGTAGGCGTAAAGGTCAGGAATCCAGCAGCAGCGAGGTGATAGACACAAATCCCAGCAGTCACTTGAGATGCTTACTCTGGAAACAAACTCTCACAACAAAAGTGGCAAGAACAGGAGACCTGATGCAACAGCAAAACAGATGAAAACCGTGTGTTCCGTCCCAGGGTGAGTTACCTACTGGGAGAGGGAGTGCGGGAGCAGGGGCTCTGTGTGTTCCTCCAGCTTTTCACAACCACTTGAACCCAGATGGCGAGTGAGGAAAAAAAAACTTCCTGCGTTTTGATGAACTTGAGCAATATGATTTTAGCAACACAGGAAGAAATGTCCTTCGGCAGCAAAGCAAGACACCAGATAGAGGTGGTTCCTTGCACAAGGATTTGCTAAGCAGACAGTGCCTTACCACGCTGCAAAATGAAGTTCTTGTGGACAAAGGAAAGTGTTCCTTTTTTACTGAAAATAGTTAAATTACTCACTACCCCCAGCCCCAGATGGAAAGAGGCTTGAGCTACAAAAGCTCTGCTTGTATTAATGTCCAGGTGAGAAGATGCACTTCCCTAAAATTCATTTAGCTGTCAAAAAAAAAATGCCAGCAGCAGAGAGGTTCAAAAACTGTGGACTCTATGCGCTTCAGTGAGGATTTTCCTTTAAAATAATAACAAATGTAACAATAACAATAGAAAAGTACACTGAAACTCAGCTCTAGAGAAGATTTCATTCCTTTTTCTCCCGAGGGAGAGGCAGGGTGAGGATACCACCAGCCTTTTACATGCAATCCCTTCATGTAAATGATTTCCAACGGGAGCTCCTGCCCTTGCCTGCAGAAAAAAGCAGAATGCATCACTGTTGCCAGACCACCTGGGACATGGGGAGGAGAGGAAATTTCCAGATGGGTTTTAAGACAATTCATTTATATTTATATGGCCAAAATAAATGTTAGGGGTTTTTTTCTGCAATAGCATTTCCCTTTGTTCTATTCTATCCAGACCACCAAGAAAAGAGGGAGGCACAGAATTTCTATTGCATTAATAGTCCTGGTGTTTACAGTTTTGGCTTTTATGAACTTGTGGGAGCTGTTTATTAAGTCATAAACTCTACTAATGGGGATATTATCTCTAAATTATAAAAGTACTATAGTATTTGGGTTAGTTAAAAGAAAGGTTTAAAACAGTTACACATTTACAGTTTATCTCAATTACCAACATGATCCAATAATGGGAATTTAATTGCTAATTGCTAGCTTATATTGTAGAAGAACTGCAATAACAACACACAATATATAGCCTATAAACATGTCCAGACAATTCTATATCACCTCTTTTCACTGCTACCTTCTTATATGGTTTGAAGGGGGGGTCATTACAATGATTTAATTCCTAAATGCCTCAAATTAGGGATTCTTCTTTGTTAGGAAAGCATTTCCAGCAATGCTTTGTTTGATGGATTTTAGCGAGCTGCCTGCACACACTCGAGTGGCTTTGAACAAACAGGACAGCCTTATGCACACGCTTAAATACTTTGCTAAATTAGATTCTCAGAGAGCTCTAAGAAAAGAAATCGTAGTTCCATTTAAGTCAACCCAGATATTCCTGTTTACCCAGCTGGAGTGAAGTTTGAGCAAGACCCACCAGGCAGAGTCAAGCTCAAGCACAGTCAGGTCTACCTGATAAGCACGGCACTGAATCTGCTCAGCCTGCCTGAGCTCCAGGAGAGGGATCCAGTGCACATTCAGCATGGACTTGTGGTCTCACAGACTCTGCCCATTCCAGCCAGCTCAGCCCAGACTATCCACAGCTGGCTGGAGCTCAGCCCTTCCTACATCAGCCACAACCTGCCAGGGGTGGGGAGCAGCCAAGGGCACCCTGCTCAGCCTCAGAGCTCCTCTCGCAATGCTGGTGGACCCCAAGGGTGGGATTCCTCTCCCCCAGCAGCAATGCAAACATCTGCATTTACCTGGTTGTTTCCAATCCCTTCAGTCAGTGCAGAGGGATGGGCAGGGATATCAGACCTCCTCTAAATATTCCTGTGGGCTGGTAACTCCCTAGAGGTGCTGATCGCCCTTCCATCAGCAGTAAGGGATCCAGAGAGCCAGTGCAGGTGCAGACACCTGCACTGCAGGCATCTGAGAGCAGGGGATGTGAGCATCACCCAGAGACTTTCTAATTAGGAGGTGGCCTTTTCCCACCTGCAGCACAGCAGCTCTGCAAAGGGTCTTCCTCTTGTCTTCCAAGGCATTGCCATCCTTCTGACAGATTTGCCTTGGAAATGGGAGCTCTCTCAAGCGCTGTCAGGTGATACAGTGAATTTTGTGCTGTTACAGATCATCCCACCACGCTGCTTGCCAGGGATCTGCATCAGATTTCGGGTAAGTTTGTGAATCAGCTCCTTTACTTCTCTTTGTTCGTAGCTCTAAATACGAAACTATCCCGATGAAAGAGGAGAGCAGAGAGGACAGATGGCTGGGGTGAAGGGCAGATGAGGATAGCTCATTCACTTGTGTGTAAGAGACAGCAGAAGAAACTTCCAGATGATTCAGAAATGACCAGAGAAATGTGCAGAGGAAGAGTTCATTTAATCAATCCATAAACTTAATGTATTACAGCTATATTAACTTCCTAATCTTGATTATGCTTCCTGGTTTTAAAGTTTAAATCGGAAACTGGCAGGGATATGGACATTCCCCCACACCTCTATGTGCCTTCTTTGACCATTGCCCAAACCAAGAGTGTTGCTTTCGACTGGGTCTGAGTTACCCTAAACAAACTACAAGAAGAAATTAATTTAGAGCAAACAGTAACTTTAAAAGGTCTTCTTTCCAGATAGTTGTCCCTCAGATGTTATCTGTACTATATCTATAGTTATCTATATCTAAAAATAATTTTAAAAATCTGACTGAGCTCAGATTGTGGTACTTTTTCCCCTCCTGATATTGCAAATTCTTCACAAACAAGCTGCCGTTCTATCTTTCTCATTGTACTGCAGCTTGATGGTTAAACAACCTTGAAGAGGGAGAATATCTGCAAGTAAACATGCAATAGTTAAGTCACTGAGGGTACAGGACATTATTACTTAAAGAACTAATGTTTCCCTCCATGTCACTGAACTACAAAATATTTAAAACTGGAAAATTCTTCTATTAGTTCAATTTCTTAAACCACAGGAACACCTAGAAGGGCCCAGTGAGCACACGCCTGGTGAATTACTGCTAATGATACACAGACTGCTGTTCTCTGAATGCAGTCAAGTGACTGAAAAGATCCAGTATTTTGGTTTTTGTGGAATTAGCATCCCTGCAGCTTTCCCACAGCAAGTTTTCCTTCGGGAGGCAGCAATGTCTCTTGGGCTAAAAGAACAAAATAGTGAGAATAGACACAGGAGCCAACTGAGCCCAAACTTCTCCCATAAAGTAGGATGAAATCGCACCATCATATGAGGAGCAAATGCAGGAGGACTTTCATCGTTTCATTTATGCAGAAGAACATCTGCCTGATCTTGGTGCAAATGGCTCTGCCTGGAAAAGTACAGTAGGTCCCTGTATGATGAAGAAAACATTGCCTGGTGAGGAACATCCATTTTTTGCCCACAGCAAATGTCCGTGGCTGCCCGTGTCCGAGGGGGCCCAGCTGCAGGTGACAGCCCAGGCGCTCCGAGCCAACCTGTTTGCAGCCATGTCCTTGCCAGCAGCAGCAGCAGCTCTTCCAGAGAACTTGGAGCCTCTTCTCCCCAAATACCAAGCTGAGGAAGCGAACATTAACACTGAGCACGCAGCAGAGCCCAGCATTGGGACGGGGAGCCGGCGCTGTAACGTGAATCCCTCCGCTCCTGCCGGGACAGCGCAGATACTTGTGGAAAGGAGATACCCTTGGCTGCCCTGCAGAGATCCAGAGCTGAGATTAATGGCAACTGTGGGGGCTGCCCTCCCCTCTGTGCCATGCGTGCTTTAAGGCTGTGGCCTCCTGCCATCTTGAAACATAACCCTGAGGTATTGTCTCCATTCAGGCCCCTCATCAGCAATGTGAAAAGAGAGAAGAAGCTGGTGGCAGGATTAGAGGAGAGGTTGAAATATTCTGGGCAGCATATGCTGTAAGTCACGTTATACAAAGAGGATTATTGGGCTGCTCGTTGGCCAGGGCTTTCCGTTCTGGAAGCACTGCTGCTTGTAAGAGAGAAAACCTGGTGAAAAGTGTTTATAACATGTCCAGCCACAGCGTATGACACACTGTGAGCACAGTGACAAGAAATGAAAATATTTTTCAGGCCCTGTCTGCACTCTCCTAGGAGATTGTTTTGTATTTGTCAGGGTTATGCAAGATGCATGGGAAAAAGGGAAAATCAGAGTGACACTAATAATTCAGAATGGTATTAATAAACCTCCTAAAATTACCATCATCAGTTGAACCCATCTCAACCTTAAAACTGAGTCCATCAGTCTTGGAAGGCAGTTAGTGGCCTTTGTTTTAGAACTGAGAAACCACCTTTTGTTGTCCAGGTTTAATTTATTCATGGCAAATTATACCCATTTTTTCCTTAAGACTACCAATGTTCTTACCTGAACCAGATAATTTTCCTCACCTGGCAACAATGTATTTACAGAGAGAAAGGATATTCATTCAATCTAAGCCTTCATTTTATTTCACTAAATAAGTAATTCTCCTTTATTCAACTTTTTAATCTCCATTCTCTTGGTCCCCTTTCTAGCTCTTCTCTGTACTGATTCCAGTTTACAGTCCCCTTTCTTGACCATGACCAGACCAGACCATGACTGAATAGATCTATGCACATGGTTCTACATGAAATTTTAAAATATTATATTTCTTGAACTAATTTTTTCTTTAAAAAATGCTTCTTTTGTCTCATACACATAAAGATAAATAAACTAAAGTGAATTTATCCTTTCTGAAAGCTACTTGGGAGGTTCTCAATGTTCAGAGTCCCCTTTTCTTGGGAACCCTCAGCTGTATAAGATTTCCGCAACCGAAACAAATCCTTCTGAAGTCTTGGGAATGTTAAAGATTTCCAAGGAAACCTGCATTCATTTAGTGTCAATCTCAGTCTTGGTGGCATGTTATAAAAATATCCAGCTTTCACCAAATTGGCTTCAAACACAAACTGATGTTTCAGATCCTGACACTGTCCCTGTGGTCAGATATTTCTTGTCATGTAAGGAACCATTTTCCTCTTTTGGATCAAAAAGCAATTCATTGTCTTGTCTACAACTTTAGGTTTTCGCCTTTTTCTTTTTGAGCCTCTGGACACAGACATTTTATTGCCCATTTTATTGCTACCCCTCATCTCAGCAGCAGCAACATAATTATGCCTTAAGACCTTTGTCGCTGCATAAAAGGCAAAGAGCTGTCAAAAGCTTCATATTTTGCCATATGGTACAAAAAGAGTAAGAATATCATTTACATTATCATGCAAAAGTGTAGGAAGGTGTTTCCATACAGAATCATAATTGTAAGAGGGATCTCCAAGTTTCCAAAATATTACTATTGTCTGTCCCTCAGTTTGGGGATTTAGATACATTGAATTCTCATCTTTCTAAATCAAACAATTCTTCTTCAAAACTGTGATTTCAGATTAAAGAAAAAACGGGGTTCTAAGTCTTCCCAGGCAGCAGCAGAGGTGCACTGGCTCACACCTCTTGCCCTTCCCCAGTGGAGTCTCATGGATGAGTCAGTTCCACCTTCACCTTAGCTCTTCCATTCTTCAGACTGGGGTAATTACTCCTCTCACAAAAGCACAAAGTAAATCCAGATCTAATCATGGCTTTGAGCTGGCATAAGCTTAAAAAGATACAAAAATGCTAACAGGAACTCCATTAAGTCATGGAGAAAGAGAAAGACATCAATTAATTTTCAAAGGGCAACTACAGTTCTGCTGCAAGAACGCTGCACAAATTGCCCTGAAACCCCTTCTCTTCAGACATGTCCCACTCAAGTAAAGCTGGGTGGGACTAACCTGAGTCACATCTAAAACAAAAAGCAAGAACTGACAGCTTCCGTGCCGTGCCTGCAAAACATTTGCTTCCACTTTGGAAGGCTATAATTATCTCTGATACCAGAGCAGCTTTATAGTGTGCAAAAACCTTGCTGGCGTTTCCTCCACAAAATAACCAACTTTGACACAAACAGCACTCGAGCATCACCGTGGGGATAGAGCAAAACCACAGATATAAGCTGAAGAGCAAGGAAGGGAACGTGAATGGAATGGCATTATTGTGCTAACACAGACCGACCCAATTTTAAGAGGTCATCCAACAAGTTTTGTTTGCAGAACAAAGCAGGGTCAGTCAGATTTTGCACTGACTCAAAGATTTCTCAATATTCACAAATTCTCCATGCAACCAGACACAGAGAGTAGAGGATATAGTTTTAATTATGCTTGTATAAGCATGACAGAGGGCTGTTGATTTAGAAAGAGTTCCAAAAACACACAAGCATACATCTCTGTTGGAACAAGAAATTAAACGCAATAAAACCTATATCTGATTTTTTCTTATTTTACAAGAAATGTTTTCTGTATCTCTCTAAGTAATCTTCAGAGCTGAAGCACCAATCTTAAATCAGTGCCTTGCACAGATGAGATTATTCTTCCTTGCCAAACAGATCATCCAGAAGAAGAGAGTATTTGATCCCAGTCACAGGAGGGGATCGTGGTAGTTGGTTCCAGATATCTTCCCTCTGAAATTAGTAACCGAGAAAATATCTCACTATATAATAATGAAAACAAGAATCATTAAAAGGTGGTCAACATAAGATTGAACGAGCTGCTTCAATTCCACAGACAAATCTGTGAAAAACTGGGTCTTTATATAGCACATCTTCTTAGAAGATTACTACATGCACATTCTTATCAATGTTGCAAAATATTTTATTAAAATTATTTTCTATCATTAGCCCTTTTGCAGACATTTTTAAATTAAATAATGCTGTGTTTTCTTCATTAAAATGCTTATACTTCAAATTCTTGAAAGTCATCTATGTCTCGACACCAAAAATCATACACAATAATGAGATAAAGAGAAGAAATAAAAAAGAAAGGACAAACTCTGCTGCTGAAATCTATCTATCAAATACAGGTACTGTAGCCTCAAAATACTGCTATTAATTCGTGGTAAGTCACGCACAGAATGACAATTGAATTCTAAAGCGGAACAAGATTTAACTTTTCCTGTCTCTGATTTTTTTTCCATTTTGTAGTTACCTCTCAAAACATTAAATATTAAATATATGATTATCTCTTAAGCACAGAATTCATCTGTAAAAACAAAGAATACCCCCTCAACAAAGCCTTATAAACACCCATGCTCCTCAGGACTGCTGTATAAAACATGTGGAAGAGCTTTGATTTTATCTGTACAAGACAGAAAAATTCTTCACAAAGTGAAGATAATAAACCATGGAAAGCAGAGCGAAGCAGCAGCCCTGGGCCCTCGTTGGCCCCACCAACAGTCTGAGATGCTACAGAGGAAAGTCCTGCTAAGTCAGGCAGGAGTGAGGAGTCAGGAGCACAGTGCCTCAGGAATACTGGTTTAAACTGTCATGAGTGAACTTGAATTCAAAGGAATGCTGTGTTTCTAAATGGTCTGAACACAATCAAACACATTCTGTACAATCCATTGGCCAGGCCAGAACAGCAAAATTATATGCTGGCAGAAGGCTTTTGGATTTATCTGTTACAAAGTATTTAAAATTCAGCATAATTGCCTTATGGACCTTCTATTTTAAAATGTTCCACTCAGCACAAGATGGCAAGATCAGATTAGTCTCTGCAGTTTGTTGATATTGCATTTTTATTTACCCTAAGTAGCAGGCTGGAGATACACAAAGTTGATCTCTCAGTTCTCCTCTCTGTGCACGCCTACCAGAGCTGTGGTGTGTTATGTACAGGTTTCTGTGGATTTAGACAAAATGCAGAGCTATTTTCTGCATATGTGTCAGTAGAGTTTGAAGTATTTTCTGACTACCTCAGCAAGTGAACAGATCATCTGACATGGGACAACGATACTTGTGGGGGAAGCAGTATTCCTGCCCATTGTCCATGGATAAACACACCTGCTTCCCCTCCTCTTTTTCTTCTCTCTTCTATAAAATGTCCAGAGATGTGATACCTAACAGGCACCTCCTCATCCCTGTTTGACTTCTCTGCTTCATCCTAAACCTCCCTATTAAACCTATTAAAAAAATAATTACTTGAAGAAAACGGGCACAAATACACAAATATTAAAAAATGCTGTAGTGTATGTTGGCTGAAACAGTCATGTTAAAGTTGGAGAAATTATACTGAGACACTGGTTTTACCTTGGGTGGCTCCTTTACCTCCTTGAAAACACGGACTTGATTCTCTCTCCAGTTCAGTGCATGCACAAACTTTCTATAGTCAACTTGCTTTTGGTTATCTTCAAACCTAAGCAGAATATCCATAAGACGACTCAAGGTTAAAGGGAATTTTTAACAGTTATGTTATCTACAGCATACTAATCATTATCTCTGGGATAATAATTTTTAAACTACTTTATTCCTAAACACTGGCAGGAGTGAAAAAACAGCACAAAATGTCATGAACTTCCATATTATACATTCTTTTCCATATCCTTACATCTTATTATTGTCTCTTATAGTAAAATTCAACTTCTTTAAGGTTTATTTCATTTCAACTATTTTCACTTTAGTTTTGAAGCCCTGCCCAACCTTTTCCAACACCAATCTCACAGCTTTTGACAAACATAGAGTTGGGATGATCAGTGTATGATTCCCTTGTGTAGAAAATAAACAGAATTATACAAGAGACCTGTGCTGTAGCATAACTGACCTGCTTTATTAGGACTTCTGCAATCACTTCCTGAAAATAAGTAATCCTTCAAAAATGCTGTTTGCACACACCTTGGGATCAATTTGCAATTGACAAACTCACAGCTTGCTATCAAATAATAGCCAGATTTTAAAATCATTTGATAACAGGTTTATGGCACTGTTCTTTATTTCTATGGATAAATACATATAGTTCTATCAGTTGTGGCTGTCCCCTAAATGCATGAAGATAAATATGCTGCCAGCTAAAGTTTACAGGTACATGTGGAAAATGCTATTTCTCTCCCTCATATTTCTAAAATCCTTACCCTGCACTAATAAGTCGCATGGGAAGAGATTTATAAGTCACTTCATTCTTCTGCTGTTGATTTGGATGAAGCACCTTCACAAATAAAAGTCCTCAATTCAGCAGAACACTGAGGTGATTCAGGTGCTTGGGAACCACTGTTCTTTCAGTGTCACCCAGCCAAATGTTGAGAGATACCTTCAAGCTGAAGCTTGAAATGAGCAGCCGGACTGCTCTGCGATAAATACAGCACTGGCAGCTTCTGAAGGACACCTGTCTCACCCAACACCACCCACCTGCAAAGGGGACCCAGCTGGGGCACAAAAACACAGCCTGGAAGTGTCTGTGCTTCACTGGGGTCCATGGAGAGACACAGACACCCAGCGAGACTCAGTATCTCTCATCTGGTGGGAGACACCAGGGTTAAACAATTCTGCTCTGCCATCTGGTGAGACAAAAACTACTGCACAGGAAACAAGTACTTCAGAAAATCATTTTGCCTTGTCCTTAATGAAATAGCAGTGCGCAAAACATGGGCCTCAAAACCCTTCAGTCACTGCAGAGGGTTCTAACAAAAATTAAGCATGAAGGCACTTTAAGGGAGAATTTACAGCACAAACTTGGAATACAACCCCGGAGGAGAAACAGATCTGGTGACAAAAATAAACTGCAATAAACTGCAACTCATCCTCTCCTTCTCCTCTCCCCACACCTTTCATTTAATAGTCAGCAGGAAAGATAATAATAAAATACACCGAGAGCCATAAACAGAGATAGCAGCGATAAACTGGAATGTTAAGTGCAGTGAGTTATGCTGAAGATGAAAGCAAAGCAAGAAAAGAATGCTACTGCTACCAGAATTAAATGGGGCCTGAAACACTGCCATGACAAACCCTCCTATGACAGCCAGCTTCTTTATCATAGTTCACACACAAGTTAACGTTTCCATAAAGCCTTACTTCTGGGGAATATATCCAATATACAAGGAAATTACTGTTCCCACTTCCAGTGGGTTCTTAGTTTCAGGGGGTTGTTTTGCAGTAGGGAAAAGAAATGAGTTTTGCATTAGTAAAATAAGACAATCAAAAAGCTTACACCTCTTGGAAAAACAATGGCATACAGGTTGGAATTTCAGAACTATCAGGACAAATTGCTTTTCCTTCTCCTATTATGTAGTTACCTTTTGCTCAAAAGATTAATTCTACCACCAAGACGCTGAGCTGTATAAGCAGGACTTTTAAACAAAAACAAGTGAAGGTGTGTAACTACTTAAATGTTCTGTTGAGGCATCAAAGTTGAGGAAAGCATTGCTTCTGCTTTTGACAAACATTTACAAGGAGAAAAGTCCTTTGATGTGACAGCACTAGTGAGCTGAGAAGACAACATGGGCTTGAAATTAACTATAACCAAAAATTTTAACATGGGCAGAGGAAATGGGATTGCTAAATCCCGTAATTAAATAGCTACAGAAAGCATCTTAAAATACTACTCTAGAATAACCCAGAAAGAAAAAAAAATCTACTCCTTAGATCTTTTTACTGCTGTGACTTATTGTATCAATCTACTAAAAGCACACACTAGAGATTTGGCGCAGAGCATCCAGATGGACTAAGGAGATGTTATCAATTTGTGCATTATTAGGACAGAGATGTCATACATTTCAGTGGCTGGAGTTAATAATGCTGAGACAGACAGTGCTCTTCAGAACAGGAAATTAGATTTGTCTTATCAAGAAGATGCAACAAAGATAGCCTTAAACCACCCTTCTCTTCAGTTTTGTCCTGTTACTTCACCAATGCATGTGATTTTAGACTATGAAAGTCACTCCTCCATCCCTATCATAGTTTGTAGAGCTTTTCATTTTATCATTACAGAAATAATAGCACATTTCTGCTTCTAAAAATACATTCATAATTAAATGCTTCAGATAGGTGAAAAATCTGGTTAAATCACATTATTATCATTCCAGAGGATGCTTGGGTGAGTAAAGGTTACTAATACTTTTTTTCTTTCCCATCAAGACATCTGTACCCCAAAGATTTATGTGAAATTTTAATGTACATGCAGAGTTTTTTTAATTCCTTCATTTCAAACAACATTTATTAAGATGTTATCTGATAATAACAGAGCAGAAGCATCTGGTGCTTTAACCTTAGAGGAAATGTTGGGATTCTTCAGTCTGTTTGATAGTCTCTGTGCAAGACAGTTCTACAGGGACTGAATTGTTGCAGGGTACACCTAAATCGTCATAAACTGCTCATATGAAAGGATCTAAACCAGCAAGCACAAGTCAGTATAAAATAAAAATGGCTACCCTCTTCTTTTTATTAATTTATATTTATAATAGATTTACTCATGTCTTGAACAACCATGAATTGAACCACCAGCTCCTCAGCAAAGTGAATAATAGGAATAATTTGTCATAGGAGATCCAGATATGAATGCTAGAGAGCCTTTTAATCACAAATGGCATAGGGAGTCTCAGGCACCAAAGGTAACAAGAAGACAGCAGGAGAAAGATCTCGTGATCATTTCCACTGCTGCTCCTGCTGCTGGACACTTGCTGTAGCAGGAAAAGAGGGTTTGCTTCCTGAAAGAAAAAGGACAGCCCTAAAAAAAAAACATTACAGCTAGGAAACTAGGTAAAAAATTATTACCCAGTCAGAATCCTGGGAAAAACTGAGCAGGCAGGAGTGGCCTGGCCTGTAAGTGATTTGAGAACTGGGATGACCATGTAGGAGGCCAACAGTTATCAGGCACTGCTACCTGGGGGACTCAAGATTCGCTTTTCTAAACAAGCACCCTTCAAACAGACTCACCCCAGCAGTGTAGACAGGTGAAAAAATACACAGCTGCTTTTAATAGAAATTTTAAAATATCATTTAAAAAATAGAGGCCGACAATTAACAGAATTATTAGCAGAATAATCAACATGTAATGCTTGTAATCTTGTCATCCATTCTTTCTTCTCTCAAATTTTTCCTTCCTTATCTGCCAGCTGTTTATAAATCCTCCAGGGAAGGGCTGCTTCTTTTTAAGTCCTTGTTAGCATCAATTTAGCATTGCAGTAAATAAAAATAACAGAAAAAAAACCCTAAACTCATTACTTAAGCACTTCGGCAAAATTTATTTATTAAACAAACTGTAATTGTTCATTATGCCTGCATAAATTTAAAGACATGTTTATAATGACTACTGTAGTTTTCTGGCAGAAACAACTGTGAACCATCTGCATTGCTTAATACAATGTGATTAAATTCTGTGTTATTCTGTGATTTAAAAAGTAAGTGAGAAAATGCTGATGGAGAAAGCAAATACTTTTTAACATGCCAGCTCAGGTAAATCGGAAGAACGTTCACATTGTTGGGTACCTAAATCCTGCTACTTCAACATCTCACAATTAGAAATATAAATTTACATTAGATGGAGAATATGGAAAGGTCTTATGAAACCCCAATTTTTGTGTTAACTCTCCCTTCACTACATGGCAACTGAGAGGTCTTTGGGTACAGTAAACAAAGTCTTGGGTCATTTGGAGGCAACTACAAAATTAGACATTAATTTCTAGTCCCATCCCATGCTTTTAATAAGTGACAGATCATTGCAGTATAATTTACAAGTGTAAATAATAAATACTTTAAGAGTACTACCTTTCAAAATGGAAAAATAGAGTCATTAAGTCCCAGAGAAAGTCTTTGCCACCTAATCTCAGATAGCAAAGCTGAATAAACACAGAGCTTCAGCCTTCAACTATTATCTGATCACATTGTCCAGCATCATTTTATAGCTGAATAGAGTCCAGCTAGTGCATTAGCTATATATACTGATTTTGTGGGAAGCAGTCCAGCAACTTTTATTGTACCACTTTCTTCCTTCATAAATACAGATATGCAGAGTAGGACCACCACCACCAGTTGTTTTAAAAATATCAATGGGTAGGAGGGAAGAAAGGAGGGAAGGAAGGAAGGAAGGAAGGGAGGGAGGGAGGGAGGGAGGGAGGGAGGGAGGGAGGGAGGGAGGGAGGGAGGGAGGGAGGGAGGGAGGGAGGGAGGGAGGGAGGGAGGGAGGGAGGGAGGGAGGGAGGGAGGGAGGGAGGGAGGGAGGGAGGGAGGGAGGGAGGGAGGGAGGGAGGGAGGGAGGGAGGGAGGGAGGGAGGGAGGGAGGGAGGGAGGGAGGGAGGGAGGGAGGGAGGGAGGGAGGGAGGGAGGGAGGGAGGGAGGGAGGGAGGGAGGGAGGGAGGGAGGGAGGGAGGGAGGGAGGGAGGGAGGGAGGGAGGGAGGGAGGGAGGGAGGGAGGGAGGGAGGGAGGGAGGGAGGGAGGGAGGGAGGGAGGGAGGGAGGGAGGGAGGGAGGGAGGGAGGGAGGGAGGGAGGGAGGGAGGGAGGGAGGAAGGAAGGAGTTGACAAACTTGGCCCACACTGAATTGCAAACTCCCCAGGAATGAGACTGTTCTTCATTAACAATAAACCTGCCTGTTTCATGATTCTTCAGTGTTGAAAAAAAATACAGGAAGCAGAAAGAAAAGAAAAGTAAAGTCTAAATCTCATTAAGACAACTCAACTCTTTGATTTACAGGCTTCTGGAAATTAAGTCCTATTAAATAGAGTTCAAAAAATCTTTCCCTGACTCTGCACCCTCATAAAACAACAAACTGCCCAAGCAGTGCCAAGTGCACACATTATGAAGAATGTGACAATCTTCCTCATTACCTGCAGTGCTGTGACACCACCTAAACTGCCACCTTTGAAGCAGCTGATGCCGTAACTTAGAAGCGCCTTACACAAGGCTCTCTGTCAAATGAAGCACTTCCCACACTGATTTCTGAGGCCCAGCTTCACACCATTCTTATTTACCTTTCTCATACAGAAATCTGTAGCATAGGCTGGCCTCAGCCCCTTTAGAAACTAAGGAAAATGGATGGGAATTTAGAAATGCAGCTCTGATACAGACTGAGGAGATAACTCTCTCTTCCACCACCTACAGAAAGAACCTAAAGCAGCTGAAACCTCATCCAGCTGTCATGGGTACCTTGCTAAAATTGGGTGAAATCCAGCCCTTGATCTCCTCCTTGTGTTCTAAGCTTATCTCAACTTTTATTATAGTGTACTGTGCTTTTTCTTTTTAACTGCCTACACTCAGACTCCTTAGGAGAGAAGAGGTTCAGCTTTCCCAGGTATAAATTCACAAACAATAAACATGTCCCTAGAGCCCAGGATGTATCAGGCTTGTCTGCTTCTTATCAAAACTGACTTTTTACGTACAGGAAAACTTCCAGTGCCTTGTTGTGCATCTATTCAAGTTCAGCCCTTAAGAAGTGGAATCTGTAAGAACCCCTTGTCTAATATGGGATGTCAATTGTCCTTCAACAATTGTGATGGGCAGCGTAGTGGGAGTTCTAAAATATCAGTTGTAGATTACAGTTAAAATTCAGATGTTTCTGAAGACTAATGCTTATAACTCAGTGTCAGAAGTGATGAACAGCAGTACGAAGAAGCTTTATTGAAATGGATTCCACCTTTCTGCCTGACAAGGGTCTTTTCATTATTTACTACATCCAGATACTTAATTTGCAACTCCTCCTGAAATCAAGTATATCTACCTGAAAGCATTTAAATATGACAGAAGACAAGATCTGCTGCTGTTTTTAACCCAGTATGAAAGCACAGACAAAACCTGTGATTTCAGGATTTCCCTGAAGGGAACAAAGAAACCTGTAAGTATGCATTTAAACCTATTTCCAGCAAATCTGGCCATGAAAACCAAACTCAACAAGACATGAGTGTTCAGAGCACCACGGCTTACTCTGAACTCTAGTCTTTAATACTAGTTCTTTTCACTTCTATTCCCATTAATACAGCTAGCAAAGCACTTTATCTCAAAAAAGCTAAATGTGCTATGGAAAAGTACCAAAGCCATGCCAACACTCCTTTTCCTTTTTAAAATTGACAATAGAATCCATTTCAGGTGAGATTAATAGGAGTAGCAAACCAATTTATTTACTACTGATGCTGTCTACTTGATAAAGACACTTCATTCTTGATAAAGACACTGTATTCATGCTGGTGTGTTCCTTGGAACTCACACAATGTGCTTTCATAAGATTATTGTTTTTACCTTATATGTATACACAGGAACGACTAAAGCAAAAAAAAGTAAATCTCATTGAAAATGATAAGTATCAGTAACTGATTCTGGAAAGATTAATTCCATAGAATTCTGCCAAACCCCAGATGATTTACCATGCCAGGCAAAAGGAAGAGAAGTTGCTAAGATGGATGCATCTCAGTTGATTATAAATATTCTATAAGTAGGAAAGTCTGTGTGTGTGTAGGGACAAAATCTGCATCATGAAATGATTTATATTAGATAAATGAAAAATTATTAAGATTTGTGTCATTTGTGTCTGCAGTAGGTATTTAGCATTGATTTTCACCCATGCATGCAGGTCACACTATCTGCCCTTAAGTTACCTGGTCAGTAAAGTTTCTAGAAGATCATCAGCAAGTGGCAATTTAAAGGACTTGCAAATAGTCCTGCAGCTCTCATAAGGCAACAATCCACACCTGCACATCAGAAAGAGAGGGGTAGAAATATACATTAGGTATTTTCCAGGTTTACTTCAAGTGTTTCTGTGCATAGGAAAACACGTGAGGAATATCGAGATAGGGGTAAAGAAAACAAACTTTTATGAAATTTTGCTATTACAAAGCTGAGAAACTCGAAGGTCACATCAAGCAACCTTTCTCATACTGAGATCCTCAGTGTTTCTCTGTGATTCTTTATCTGTGACATCAGAGAACAAAAAGGGGCAAATGAGTCACATAAAGAATCTAAATCCTTTCTTCTTTTCCCCCTTAAATCACTATTTCTCCTCTTTGATTTAAAATCCTGTGTTTTGTCCATGAACTGGTATCTGATGTCACAGAATGTTCAGTACAGCATCTATAATAAAAAGTCCACACACAAAATGTAAAATAGACAAAAAGGCTGTCCTCTTTTTGTCTACTGTCAAGTGCTCAGAGAGGCTTAACATTACACATAATATTCTTGGGCCACAATATACCACTTGCTCAGTAACAAACAGAAAGTAGGTGTGCTTCCAAGAAGAGCTTCTGAAATAACAGCTTAGGATAAAGAGAGGAAACTTACTTTTCTCGGTCGTTGTACAAAAACACTGCAATCAGTTGTTCAAAATATTCAAAGGTATTTTTCTTTAGTTTTTCTTGAGCCACTGAAAGGAGGAGGTGCAGGTCTGTTTGAGTGTCATCTCTCACGCCATAGTGACGCCCAAGAGTCATAATTTCGTGTTCTGAAAATGCTCCACCAGCGACACTGACTATCCAATTTCTGTTCACAAAAACAACAGCCTACATCAGTCTTAAGTAAATAAGTTAAAACCAGTTAATAATCACTAATTCTGGGGGAGGAAGGATGTCCAGATTTCTTCATGAGCTGTCTATACATACAAAAATACATCCTAACCATGACTGAAGTGTTTTACCAGAGATGCCACACAGAGAATTACACCCAATCACAAGTTCCTCTGGCAAGAATATAAGACAGGAGGCAGCAGTAATAGCAGTTTACACTTGGATGCTGTAAGTGGAGAATGAGATCCCATGCAGGGATGAGCCTGGGATGTGCTCTCCCAAGCCTGTGTGTGCTGCTCAGACAAACCAGCCCAGCTCAAGGAAGAAGAAATGTTCCTGAGATCCATCTGATGGGACAGTGCCAGCTCCCTCAGCTGTTACGAGGCCTCTTGTCAAATCTGGGTTAGTGTAACTACACTGGCTCTATGATCCCAAACATCTGCCTCTGGTGCACTCACATTCAACCAGGATTTTTAACAGCAAGCATCTACATAGGCCTATGTGTCTCAGTCAAAATTAGATTAATTATATATAATACTTCTGGATAAACTGCACTAAGAATAAACTTCACCGTAATTGCTGGTGCAATTAGTGCTGTACCTTGTGATACCCATGAGGATACTGAATCACTGTGATTAAACACCAATCCTTGAAAACAAATGGAAGAAATTAGTAGTGATGCACAAAGTTCTGACACATGACTCAAACAGCTGCCTGGAGAATACTTGAATTGTTGAATTAATCTGATGAGGGATCTCTTTAACATCCACATGTGAACTGAAAGCACAGAAACTTAGGACCCTTCCAAATTTGAAAACTTTTAGCAAGAAATATAACTCTTCACTTGCTTCCTCTCAGAGGCTTGTGTGGTCCTCTTCAAGTGAAGGGATCACTTCATGTAATATGATTGCACTTACACAACTATTAAAGAAAGGTTAAATACTGTAGAGTGTCTACTTTGATTCAACGGCTTCTTTTTTCATATTAAATAAATCAGAATGATCCTTTATTTGCAGTGGTAGGAAATAAATACAAGGAAGTGGCAAGTTGTTGACAGTAGCAAACCTTATTTACGATTACACAAACTCAATGACCAAGACCTGGGCCATCGACTAATATTATCATTATCTTGTCAGTATTATTTTTCCACTTACTGGATATTATTATTTATATTGCAGCAGCATCCAGAGATCCAGTCAAAGCTGGAGCCTCCTTCCTGCAGCCTGCAGTAACCCCTGTGCACACACAAAGAGGACAATGCTGCCTGATAAGCCTGCCTGGCACTCCAGTGCTTGGGCTGGCAGAGCTGGGGCCTGTAGATAACATTAGCCATCGGAACATTTCCACAGACTGGATTTCCATACATGGCACAGATATTTTCAGTATCAGGATTTTAAAAGTCTTTTATTTTCTCGATCCAATCAATGACAATCAAATCATCAAAACTTGCAGATAAAATTATTTCACTTGGGAATTAAGGAATATTTTAGTGGTTGTGAGTGACTAATGAGTAAGACCCAAGACTCACAAACAGAACAATATCTAAACTCTCCCTGACAAAAAAAACAAGCTGCAAAAATTGTTCCCACAGCTTAGCTATCTCTTGTTTTACTTCTTTTTTTGTTCTAGAAGAATAAGACAGATTGCAATCTGAATTTATTACAGAAAGAAGTCATAATTAACTGCTCAAGAGAGCTGCTTCTCCAGCTGAATTGAAGATAAGCATCTTTGTTAGACCCACATGGTTCTTTGTCTCTAATAGCAAATAGTCTTGCCAGTAGCTTATGAGAAAAAACAGACTGGATAGGGCTGTGTGATGCACAGGCATCTAAGTTTTAGTTATTTTTTAATTCTCTTTTTAACAAAGCTATCAATAGTTCTAATGATAGCTTAGGGGATAGCTTCAGTGCACATCACATATTTATTTCCTGGATGAAGTACTGAAGATTTGGGTTCTGAAAGCAGTTAAATTAAATTGTATAATTGCAATTTTCTTCATTACATCATACTTATAGATGTATTTTTACATACAGATCATATATAAAATTACATAGGTAGAAAGGAAGAAATTTGAACAGTCAAATTCAGAGCACAGTAAAGCTTCAGCTGTATTTAAGATAAGAAAAGAGGATTATCATTGAAGCTGTCATACAGATAATTGCCTGTACTAAAAATAATCATTTGTTGTTAGTTATAATCATCAAATGGCATGGCAGATTAAAAATAAACAGAGATGTACACAATAAGAAACTGAAAGGAATGTTCTATCCACATAAAAATATCTTGGAATTTTCATAGATGTAAAGAAACGCTCTCGCTTTTATCATTAAAAATGCTTCTTTCTTTCTAATATAAGATACAGGGATAATAATAATGAGAGCCTTTAGATTACTGGATGTAACACAAACTAACAGAAACGAAACCCATCATCACTGTAGAGCACAAATGGTCAATGCTCCTTAGAGGCAAATTCTTCCTCCGGCAGTGTGAACATGCCCTGTTAGACCCCAGGCCCTCCCCCACAGGAGGGATGGGGACCATTAGTGGGTGTAGAGACAGGCCCAGGTGAGCAGGGAGGCCCAGAAAACCCTGATTACCTGGGTTCCCCAGCTTTCCTGCTCATGCAGAGGGCTCCTGCATTTTTTGGGGCTGAAACCAAGTCCCTCAATACCACATGATGAGACATATCTCTCTCCATGTCACAGAACAGCACCACCCTAAATTAAACAGCTGAGCTGTTCACAGCTGCACAGATTATGTCCGTGATTAAATTTACACCCAACTGAGCCTCTTCTGGATAGAACAAAACCCTGCCATTTAAAAGCACAATCATCCCTTCTAAAAGTTTTCTTCCCTAATTCTATCATGCAATTTTCCAAACCTGTGAGTTGTTCCTAGTGCGTGCACAAAGTTTTGCAGATGATTATTTCATAATTTGAACTAAAACCATTTTTTTTAAATTTTAGATAGTTACCTTGTACATAAATTAAAAACCTTTTCCAGGTGCCAGAAACTTTCTCCCATTAAACATTAACTTTCAATTTTCTCCCTTCTTACTCAAGCAATAACATCTTCCCTCTTAATGCAATTAGCAATTCAAAATCTTACTTCTGGTGATTAAAATATCTGAGTTCAGAAATATTTTGACCAAAGCTGCCAAAAACCGTGGGTTCTTTTTGTTTAAATCCTACTTTTAAATCACTTATTTTTCATTTCTGGATACCAGCTTGTTTTAATTTCTCACTACTTTCACTTTGAATTGGTGAAAGAACCTTCTGCTGATGTATTTCTCTTCTGAGATATTTCAGAAGCAATTTCTGCCTTGGTTAGCATTCCTATGGAGATGACATTCCATGCAATATTCATCTACTTATATGCCTTAGTTATTATGACAGTTCCTAAATACACAGTGTATTACTTCTGTGAAAACCAAATGCTTCTAAGTAAAGTTTTCTCCCCCGTTTCACATCGTTAACCTTACCAGTACTGTGCCCAACACAGTTCATATGCCCAAGTATTCTGGCTGTGGGATAAACTGAAATCACTTTGTATTTGAGTATGATTTCCTCTTTCAAGTATCTCTGCATCTGTCCATTGCCACCTCTGGATCATTGCCAGAATCCAGATTTCTGCTTCCTTTATCTATGCTTAAATTACTATCCAAGTATTAATTCTTGTTCTCACTGCTGCTTTCCAATCTTTTTTAAACACGCTTACCACTGCCTTCTGTAATTTCAATACATCTTACTTCTGTAAGGACTCGTCTTCTTTACCAATGGTTCAAAACCCAAACACCATTTTCAGGAGGCAACTTGAACATTCCTACTTGAATTTCAAAACTACTGTTTAACTCTCAGGATGGACTTCCCTTTATCTTTCAGCATATATATTACTGCTGACTTGTGCCCTTCTTGTGCCCTTCAGAGTGTGCAACACTCTGCATCAGCTCCATAAAAAGTAGACAGATCTCTGTTGTGCTTTTCAGCTTACTTGAAACTATGGCTTTTTTTTTTTTTCTGGAGCAGGGATTTATTTCCTTTTTCACACACAATCTCCAAGTAAATGCAAAACAAATCTATGCCACTTGTCAGCTACCATGCAGAAAGCATCAAAACCCAGTCATGCTGTATACATTTTGGGGGTATGTGCCTTAATTAATTATTAAAACCCCAAATCCACTGTCTTACCTGAAAGTGTCATACCCAATCACATTGGTATGCTCAGGGTCAGTCGTAGCAAATGTCTTTCTGATTTCTTTGGCACGAGATTCAGTCATGTTCTTCAGTTTGTTGAGGACGACACAAAAATCAGACACAGGGAACTTAAGAGAGGAAAGTAAGACATAGATTATAAAGACCTGAAGGATAGGATGCCATCCTGTCCAAGCTGGAGAAATGGGCCCGTGGGAACCTCAGTAAGACCAAGTCCAAGGTGCTGGCCTCAATTCCAGGAATCAATCCAGGCTGGGGTATGGACAGATGGAGAGCAGCCCTGGGAGAAGGATGGGGAGGCTGGTGGGTGAGGGCTGGACATGCCCCAGCCATGTGCATTGTTGGAGTGAGTCCAGAGGAGATATCAATGTGATCAGAGGGCTGGAGCACCTCTGCTGTGAGGAAAGGCTGAGAGAATTGGGATTGTTCAGCCTGGAGAAGAGAAGGCTTCGGGGTGACCTCATTGTGGCCTTTCAGTACCTGCAGGGAGCTGGCAAGAAAGATGGAGAGAGACTGTTTACAAGGGCCTGTAGTGACAGGACAAGAGGGAAAGGCTTCAAACTGAGAGCAGGGTTAGATTAGATATTAAGAAGAAATTCGTCCCTGCGAGAGCGGTGAGGCCCTGGCACAGGCCGCCCAGAGAAGCTGCGGCTGCCCATCCCTGAATGTGTTCAAGGCCAGGCTGGAATGGGCTCTGAGCAACCTGGGATAGTGGAAGGTGTCCCTGTCCATGGCAGGGGAGATGGAATGAGATGATCTTTAGGGTCCCTTCCATGACCAAGCCATTCCAATCCAAGCCATTCTATGAAAAGCACTCTGCAATCCACCATGTGTGTCATCAAGTTGTAGGGCAATAATGAACTGCAGAGTATTATTCGTTTTTTCCTTTCCTCACTCCAAATGCATAAATCATCACTGTGTTAAGCTTGGAGAGAAGCTTGTTACTGAAAAAAAAGTTGCTTCCTATCAAGGATATAAACAATTAAACAAAAATCATCAGATCTTGCATTGTCAGAAAGTTTAGTGCAGCTGTATAAAAGAGCATCCACTTTTGCTTGAAACATTGCATTTTTAAAGCAGAAGTAGAAACATTTAAAGTACATTTCTATTAACTTGGTCTTCATTTTATGTTGGTACACCTCACCGAATTCTCAAGCCATAAATTTCATGAAGTTAAAGCTAATTTTTCACCATTGGCTCCAGTGAAATGTTCCAACAGACAGTCTCATTTATATTAGAGTATGTTGTCTTACATACTCAGAATTATCAGATTGGAAATTTTTTAGCAACCAATTTTACCTGTTGTGTATAAAAATATTGTTGTGTATAAAAATAAAAATATAAAAATATAAAAATATTTCTTCCTAAATAGACCATTAAAATAAATTTGAACTCAGATTAAACAGAACTGAAGCACTAAGGCTTTCAATCTATATTCAGGTTGTTGTTTTAGTGCTCTACCAAAGATTTATTTGCTATACTCATTTTTAATATAAAACATAGGAGTATTTAGTCATTAAATTGGATGTGACTTCAAGCATGATTATCTGCTATGTCCTTACATCTGTCATGCTCTACCTAGCTTAAAAAAGCACAACGAACTGCCTGAAAATCGTTTTCTCCTGTTTCTTCCAATAGCAATTATTTGAAATTGGGTATGACTGGTATTAAGGACCAGGACATAAAAACAGGGCCTCAGTCCCAACTATGCTGAAGTGTGTCTACAGCTTTATATTAGTTCAAAGTGATCTGGAAAAGGGTAGTTAAAGTCCCTATGGCAATGCTAGAGCAGTACAGATTGATCCAAGTTTAATCAATACATCAGTCCTTGCCAAAACCCCAGGTGCAGCCCTGGCAGGCAGTGCCCTGCAAGGCAGTGGTTTGGAGCAGCTGGACCAGCAATCCAAGAGTTTTAGAGGCAGCAGCTTTTCCAGGCCCCTCTCCAAGATGTTACTCTTTGGCCTGTAAGCACACAGCTTTCTGCTGATCAAGCAAGGAACAGGGAGAAAAGACTGGGCAGAAGGATTCAGAGAGCAGAGTATTTCAGGATGGTCAAAGTGTTCTGAATATTTAAGAGCTTGCCTTCTCTACATTATCAAAACAGCTATTTTTACATCTTTTTTTTTAAACTACATATTCCAAACACCTACATAGGCACTGAGTATCCGAGCAGCATGGCAATAATTTCACCCGCTTTCCCCCTTCCCATGTAATTGCTGACATGTTTCTAGTCACAGTCTAGTTTTGTTTGATTGTCTTGCTTAATTCAGAGGTTATTAAGCTGAATTCAATGGAAAACCCTTTTCCATGTTTGTGCTGCAGCAGATGGCAAAGTTGGAACAATTCAGACTGTTCAGAGATGTTGAATTCCCTTCGAGTGATGCCTTGTTTGAAACAGTCCTCCCCAAACCTGGGTAATACCTGTGCACAACACACCTGTTCTGTTTGCAAGCAAATCTACACTTTCTAAATAAATATTTCTTCCCCCAAATTGAAAAGAAACCAGAAGTGCTGAAAGGGTTTGAACTAGGTCTCTGAAGTTATTTTCAGTAAAGGTGGCAATCAAAATAACCAGACTCAGGGATTTTTCTCTCCCTTTAACATAAAAACAATACAATAAGTATAATTTTGAAACAGAAAATTAGAACTTTCCAAGTATCTTAGATGGTGTCATGCAAATTTTTAATATCCACCTGCACTACGATTACCAACCAAAATTTCATCTAAATCACAATATGCCTATAGAACTGTGATTAAAATGGCAATATCCATGAAAAAACATTCCATACAGATTTCTTTCACCAGTTTGCAGAAAACATACCAATATGTTCTGCTAAAATGAAATCTCTTGTCTATTCAGAAGGAAAATTATTTATTTTTTAGCTTTAGAAACAACTAACAAATAGTCATCTTTAAATTGTTTCCCTTTCTTCCAAACAATCTTCCAGCTCTGATCTCCTCTAGTAATTGCTGAAGTTGTTGTGATTTGAGTATGTGATCCCAAGATGAACTGAGGCAAACTTCTGGAGCTCTAGTCAAAGGATGTGAGTGAAGCACCTACCATTGGGAGAATCAACCCTTTTTTCTACCAGCCGCATTAAAACCTTAACTGTGCAAGGAACCTTTCAAAATTCACTTTAAGGTTGTATTTTCAATGTTGCCTCTTCCCATTTTGCAGATTTTATTTTGATACCCTACAATCATCCAGTCTGGAGAACTAAAATCTCATTCATTTGATCCAGGACAATCAATGCAAACAACATTCCAAAGAACATTTACAATCCAAGGATGAGCTCTGCATTCTGGAGAAAAGGTTTGGTTTTGATTCTACCAGGAGGAGAAACCATCCAGCAGGAAGGAAACACACTCGATTGTATTTTTAAGGTTTTAGCTTTGTATTTTACTGCATTAAGCATTTAGCCACCTTAGAGTTTTACATCCACAAGTATTTTGCAGATCTTCCTTGTTGTTCCAGGGAAGGCAGATGGTGCTAATCCACATTAATTTACAAAAAAAAATTGCACCATTCTGCTAAAGTATAAAGCAGCAGAGGCATCCCAGCTCGCAATTTATTGTTGGTCTGCCCTCTGAAGGCAACAAAAAAAGACGGTGAAACTCACTAAACACTGTAATCTTGAATTCCTGACTGTGATATGAATTTATAACATTACAAGGGAAACGTTTTGGCAGAAAAATATGTATGAACCCAAAAAAGCAAATCAGGACACGAAATAGCCTCATGAATAAGACTAAATTGGATGTGTCCTCATCTTGAGTCCTGAACACTGTTCCAGTCTCCACATCTCACAGTTACTTTGCAAGGACAGACTAAAAAGGGTGAGACTCTTAACTGCACAGGATTAGGCTGAGGGGGAAGAATGTCTTAGATTTACAAAATTGTGAAGGTGGTGCCTAAGGTGAATAAGATCTTCCCCAAACCCCAGAACAGTAGAACTGGCCTTGAAACTAGTGGGAGTCTGGTTTAAAACAGATAAAAGATACTTCTTTTATCAGATAATTGTTTTTCATAGCAGGGAGTGAACTTTTCAACTTACTGCCACAGAAAGTTGTGGAAGATGAGAGGTTCAGCAAGGGTTAGATCAACTCAGGGACAAGAGGTTCATGAGCAGCCTCAAGAAGGAATAGGCAGGGATGTCCCTTCTCACACCCCCTAATACAGTCCAAGTGGATTCTGAGAAAGGAAAAGGGAACGGACAGTAAAGAGCGGCCAGACTTGCATGCACTCCCAGCTGGCATCTCCTAAATCCACTGCTAGACAGAGAGCACTGGGCTGTGAACTTTGGGTGAGGAAACAGTATAAATAATTCTGAAAAATACATGGATAAACCACGGTCCTGAGAGATAATAGAAATTAACAAGAGCCTGCTTCACCTCATTTGCATTCTTCTCCATGTAGTTGAACGTGTATTCATCAGCATCCACCAAAAGGAAGTTGTGACCATGGAAACAAACTCTGGCTCCAACAAACAGATCCTGAGCTTTGTAGTATTCAGATGGCTCACTCTTAAAGAGTTCCTGCCCAGGCTTCTTAATGCGACTTCTTTCCAGGAACTTCCCACCAGGTATTCCTGTGGGAATAGAATTAAAGATAATTAATTATAGCTTTACTTGGAAAAAAAAACCACACACACACAAAAAACCTCCAAGCTATCAACAAAAAGACACCCCAAACCAGACGATTTGTATTTAAATACCGTGTTTTGTGCTCCAGTTTCCTGTCTCAGAACACTCTCTTCCCCTCCCTCTCATTGCTAAAAGGACTGTCTCTGCCAGTGTCCACAGCAGCAATTACATTGTGCACATTCTGTGACATGTCTCATTTGAATGCCTGCCAAACACCTTCCCTGCTTTGCTTTTCTTTAAATGGGACAGAAATGTGCCTCTTCAAATCGTTCCCATAACCCTGTCGCCAGCCTTGGAACCGGCCCTTGAGAAACCTAAGACCCAAAAAGTAAGATGCAGGCAATTATCCTTAAACTGTTAAAAGCAGAAAAAGGAAAATAAAAATCACAGCTAAGAGAGTGCTGTCCTACAAAGATTGTGAATTCTGATGCACTGCAACTCTAACTTCTTTTAAAGCGCTTTTGAAATTTTTTAGAAACGTAGGAGTGACATGACACTGTCCTCCACACATTGTTCTGCCAATGCAATTTAATTGTGATCTGCTCTTTGCTTTGTGAGGTGGGTATGTCACATGGTTCCTTTTCACAGTGTAATGATTTTCTTTGTGTCACTAGAAACTGCACGAGGTACTCAAGGGTAGGTAAGATGCTGAAAGGAACATTTCACTTTCCTGTGTTAACTTCTGGTGTACCACAGGACTGCACTGCATGTACCAAGCTTTCTGGAAAACCTTCTGTCACATGTTTAGTTTCACTGGGATGTGTGCCCTACAACAGCTCTGGGGTTTGCTTCCTGTTGATATTTGAACTTCCAAGCCAAAAACCAAAAGCTTATTTTAGTAACATTTAATGACACCTTAATATCAGGTAGTGATGCAAGTCCAATAAAAGGCTGATGAACAATGTAATCAAATGCCTTTTATAGTCAAAATTATAAATGAATGTGAAACCCAAACTACTTATTAAACCAGAGTTTGGTGCAGATGTCTGTCTTAATTGCTTTATTAGCACCATAAAAGACAAGAAAACCCTCCACTATGGTAATCGTCTGATCTTGCTTGAATCAAAAAACAATTCAAATCATTAATTTGACTCTAATGTTAACACATTCCTTTTCACTCAGCTATAAAAACAAATAAGAAATTTTAGGTTACATAATCCTGGCAACTGTTTTTAATATTTATTATTTCTCTATAAGATTGGAAATTCACTCTTGCCTCTCTATTCCCCTGCAATTGCGCACTTGTATTGGAAACCTACTTCTGCCCCATAATGGTTTTTTAAATGTTACAGGTTAATACATTACAAGTGGTATAAAGAAAAATGACTGCAAATATCTCATTAAGTTAAAGATTTTACACTGAAACCTGATAAGGAGTTTTGATGGAAATCTACAAAAGCCAGGCTCAAAGCACAAAATAAACAGCACCACGAAAGACCCTCTTCCATTAAGATCAGATCAGAGTTTGCAGGTGTTTGTACAGCTGTTGGCTGGGTTTTAGACTGAGTAAAAAAGGGGTTGTGATCTTCTTCATGGGGAGCCAAAGTTCTCATGCTTTGATCCCCATCTCAAGAAGTGCTTCAAGATGTCCAGCCCTGCGGATTTCATAGAGTTTCAGTGTTACTAATATTAGAGTGAAGTACTTCTCTGAAACCTTCAGGTTGCTGAACAGAGAAAAATAAGAGCAACTTATTACTTCAATTTTAGGATTGGGGTTTGAAGCACTACTTGCCAATTTGTATCAGTTCATGTAAATAAAAGGTAAAAATAGCCCTCTGAACCCGTGCACAAAAGAGATGGCCAGGTTGCTATTTTGGATGCCTTACTCTTTTTCCTTAGCCACTCTTACCTGACCTCTGCAAAGCCTTCTCATTCCTAACATTGAAAGAACTCATTCACTTTTCCTTCAGACATGACTAAAATGAGGGAGGGATAGTGAGAGAAAAGAAGTAGAAAGAAAAGGAAGGTGGGAACAAACAAACTCCTGCAGACCTAGGCCTCTTTCCAACTGCTGCTCTACCTCCTTCACCACATCCCTACTCTTCATCCTGCCTCTTCAATGCTGTTCTCACTAAACTCTCCAACGGCCAGTTCTCAGCCACATCCCTCCATTTCACCTTTCTACCACCTCTAAAAGTCAGCTACTCCATCCATTTTAACAACCCACGGAAGTTAAAAGTCCACTCACAGACACACGCCTTTCGTATGTGTCTTAAAGCGTTTGTTACTATTAGTGGGCAAATTTGCCCATTTATTGTTTCGCATTCTATTTGACCAGCAATGTTCAACAGGCTCCAAATGAAATCACAGCACATATTCTCATTCCAAAATAAAAGGCAGGCAGGCAGCAATCTCTGGCCTGGCACTCATGCTGCTGATGGCTTGAGCTGCTGACCACATCTGCTCTGCAGTGTGTGGCTTTGACTCTTCTCTGGGTGCTGTGGGATAAATCTGGGGTCTCAGGTCACAGCTATTATTACTGTGTCTTCAAGGTTCTCTGGGGCCTTGTCTAGGTGGAATGGTGCAAAGGAGAGCTAGAAGTCACTGAACAGGCAGTACACATGCTTGGGGCCCAAGATTCAAACTGTTCCCTGGATTTCTTAAATTTAACAGTGCAGCTGCACCTTTAGCACCCTTTATGTCTCCAGACATAAAAAGTGCCAATCAAACATGTCATTCACTGGTGGAGAACTGAGCTGCTCTTGAGCCTCATAGCAGCATTACGTATTAAATATATACATAAGTGTGTGTGTATTTAGCTGCAACAGAAGAAGTTGCATAAATTACAGGCCACAGGATGCCAGGAAGAGAGGAAAATATTGATAACAGGACACTGCTGCCATATACGTGCTAAATCTTGATGTTGTAGTAGAGCAGGACTAACTGGGAATGCTCATTGAAGTCCTAAGCAGGTACTCCACCTTTCCAAAACACTTCTCAGAGAATTGCTTGTGTTTTAGTTGGGGGTGAGGTCCCTACTTATGCACTCATAATATAGCTGCATACAAGCAGAGATGCCATCAGAGGTGCTTTGGATTGAAAAGGCACTTCTGGATGTTAACTGCTCTGAAACAGTTGCTGAAGATGTTTTGTGGAATTCACAGAAAGACACTAATCTCTCCAACAGGGTCATGCTTAGCCAAAGTTCCCCCATCCCTCTGAATCACAGAATGGCTCCTGACATCCTTCCCACTGCTGTGTCCTTCCATCTGTGCCCAAGACACTTCAGGAGAATAAAAAGATGCTTGAAAATCACAAAACCTTTCATATCCTCAGCTGGAGCCAGCCTAAAACAGACAACAGTGGCCAAAAGAATTTAAACGCAACATTTGGTGACCGTGCTCCAGCAATAGGATAAATGTGGTCAAGCAACTGAGAAGTAACAAAGCATTTATTTGTCACTTAAACACTGTCAGTCTGGCTCTTGGAATACAGTTCAGTATTGTACACAAACACACATCCAGACTCCAGCACAGGGCAATCTTCCCTTTTTAAATGCTCAGCACTTCATGATTAATGGTAAAGCATGTTAGAAAGTGTCACAGCTGTTTAGCTTTCCTGAGCTGCTTCTATACAATGGATACTGTATAGGTTTCATAACACAATTTTGCAAAACAAAGGATTTAGTCTTTCATTCTTGATGTCTTATATTTCCTGTCCCTATTTATCATCAGTTACAATACTATTCCTGTATGTTATCCACAACAAAAGCAAATGTTTAAAGGTCAGATTTTCAAATTAAAATGTAATAAAAGTTCTTATGCATTACACTTGCAGCTCCCAAAGGATATTGTGAAGTACTGTCATGCAATGAACAATGTAATTCTGAGTGAGGAAGATCATGAATTACTATGACATCCAGCTATGCAAGATAATGCAGCAGGCCTGCTGATGTAATTCCCATTGCATTTAAAAATCCACATCCCTGCTTCTGCTACTGCTGAGTCTGGCCACGATGTTTACTGTAAAGTCTAACCAAATCAGCAGGGGAACTGGGGCTGATTAGAGACATTGCTACATCTCTACCTGAGTTTCTCTCTGCATATTCAAAAACGGAAATGGTGTCATCACTCAGGAAGAAGGAAATAATGAATTTCCGATCCTTGTCGATAGGACTGTCCGTGATGAGTTTTGCCCCATAGCGCAGTATGTTACTTTCCATGCCATATCTAAAAAAGCAAAGGAACAGGTAAGAAATCAAAAACGGAGTATGAGAAAAGTTTTCACCCCTAAGAGATGCCTTCTCCTGAATTTTGTAATGTACATTAATTTTGTTATTACTGCACCGAGAAGGAAAATGGCATAAGATTCACTACTTTGTCAGAAACCATTTTCATCTTAAATTAACAGGACCAGATAGAGTCAGTCAGATAGAAAGGAATAATTTTCAGGGGAAAATTACTCCTCTGCCACAGGTCTGGAATTAATTTTTACTCAAGTTGAGTTGCAAATCAAGCCCCAAGTTTCTTTCCAGAAAATTTATAAAGGAAGAATACATGTAGGTATGTATATTTTCAAACCAAATTCTGAATAGAAATTCATACTAGGGTTATCTCCCACAAATTCAAGTCCACCAGATGATCTTACTAGTTGGATATTTATTAAGTGATTGTGTTTTAAATAATTTGCAGTGTCTGTATATGCACTATCAATATATCCCCAAGCCTTTTCTAACAGCTTTCCTCTTTTACAGAGGTTCTCCAGGTGAATCTTTAGCAGGAGACACTGCTTTTTTTGCTTTGGTTTCAACAACTGCTGCCTGACAAACCATTTCATAATGGAAAGTAAAGGGTTAAAGTTTTAGTAGTTCTACAGTAAACTGCATGAAATTCAGCAGACAAAAAAAAAGGTACGTATCAGAAAGTCAAACAGAAAAACAAATCTGTGTTGGTCTGCTGGATCATCCAAAATTCCTGACTAATGCCTGGACTAAGATTTCTGTCAAACTCCCACTGAAGACAGCAGTGGGAAGGAGGCAGAGGACGGAAGGGTCGTAATATTTGCCTTCTCCAAAGAGAAATTTTGCAGCGTTTGCAGAAAATTGGAGTACCATGTCACTAACGCAGGCCGCGTGCACCTGCCCCTTAAAAGTCTGATAAGCTGTATATTTTGCTGAAAAAAATGATGTTCTCACACAACATTTATCTCCTGCACAAAAATACATAACTTAAAAAATTGAAATCACACAAAATACCTGTCTTTCACCAGGAATTGCCTGTAATCCTTATGGAGAGGTTTGAGAACCACACCCCTACAGGAGCACAAAGAATCTTCTTCAGAACCAAATCCGTTATAAGGAGGAAGAGTTTTTTCTGGTTCTGGAGGTGGTGGAGTCTTATACTGAACTGGGGTGAAATCCACTGCAGCGAAGAGAGCAAGACTTATTTGTTACTGCTGTGATGAAGCCATTTTACCAAGGATTTAAACTTCCAATATGCATATTTATTAGCCTATTTCTGTAACAGACCACTGATCAAAGTCAAACCAGGATCCCTCCCACTGTTACAGGGTAGAAAAAGACTCCATAGAGCCAACAGCAAAATTATTTCTTCAAGGGTTTCAGGATTTCATCTATAATCTTAAAATGTTTGAAAAATATCATTAAGATACACAGGCAAAAGGAAAGACAAATACAGTTTCAAAATGGGATAAAATAGTAAATTAAAAATTCTAAATTAATTTTTCAGTTTTATCCTTTGAGACAACATGATTAAGTAAATAACTGGCTTATGAGTTTCCAGCCCTGTGCTTTTGGCTAGAGGAAAATAAATACATAAATAAATAAAATTTTATTCATTATTTAAAACATACATATATAAAAAGTCTTTGGTACACTAAAGCCAATAACTTCAGCCCACAACTCACTATATCCAGAGTTTTGGGAAGCTTTGTTTTTCCTCATTTTCCCCAGACTCGAGTCTTCTCTCGCAGTGATCAGTGGTCCTGACTATCCCAGGTACACAGCAGGTGCTGTCTGGCCTCAGCAGAGGCACATCTGGTCAGGGACCTGCACTCAATTCCCACAGAGGTAGCTCCCAAAAGTGCTCCTTCCCTGACCCTCATTACTCCTCTCTTGGTGAAAATCTTGTCCCATCTTGCCCCTTGTTGCACTCCTGCACTGCCCTTCTGCTTCCAGCTTCCAGTACGTTCACATAAAACTTAACAGAGGAGCTCAGTCTGCTGCTTAAATGAGGTTAATGGAAAATGGAAAGGGTGAGAGGAAAATAAGGAACTTGCATATGGGAGAAAGCGAATGGGCAGCCCTGAGGCAAATGAAGACATGAGCCACAGGAACACAGGATAACTCAGGTTGGACAGGACCTCGGGAGGTCTCCGGCTCAGCACAGGGTCACCCTCAGCTCAGACGGATATTATAAGAGACCAGTATATAAAAGTGGATCTCATTAAATAAAGGCTTTTTTTCTTTAAAACTTACCTTTTCTACCCAGAACTGAAGAGAGATGCATAACCTAAACTCGTAGCATGGGTTTCAGTGCAAATAGAGGAGTATGACAAAACTGCTGCCACTTGGAACACTGAACTGGTTTGTGATTAAAATGTTTTAAACATGGCTATATCAGAAGATCAAAGCACAACATTCCTAAAATCTGATTTGCCTAACAGCAGTGTGAGTTGAAAAATAAAGCAAGCATTCAGATGTCAGAGCTTTTCTTTAGCCTGAAAACACAATGTGTTCTCCTTTATCCTTTACCTCTTAGAAGCATATGGTCTCATTCAAAAAGTTGATACCTTCACCTGAATCAGTCAAAAAGGGGTTTTCCAAAACCACACCAACACTCTTCTCCATAAAAACTACACATGCCCTTTCCGCAACTCAGAAGCAAAAAGGCCAAGCCTAAAGAAAGACCATTCAGAAATGTTCAAAGTAATTTACACCATGGAGTACTATATGTGGGTGTAAACATGCACCAAAATCACAGACTCACAGAATTATAGAATGGTCTGGGCTGTAAGGGACCTCAAAGATCATCTCATTCCAACCCCCCGTCGTGGGCAGGGACACCTTCCACCTGACCAAGTTGCTCAGAGCTCCATCCAGCCTGGCCTTGAACACCTCCAGGAATCACAGAATCAATTAGATCATCTGAGGTCATCAAGTCCAACCTATGACTGAACACCAGCTTGTCAACCAGACCATGGCACTGTCACATCCAGTCTTCCCTTAAAAACCTGGTGGTGACTCCACCACCTCCCTGGGCAGCCTATTCCCATGTGTAATCACACTTCGTGTGAGGAATTTCTTCCTAATGTGCAACCTAAGCCTCCCTTGGTGCAGCTTAACAGTTTCCTCTTGTCCTGTCACTATTTGCCTGGGGGAAGAGCCCCACCTGGCTCCAGTCTCCTTTCAAGCAGGTGTAAAGAGTGATGAGGTCACCCCAGAGCCTCCTTTTCTCCAGGCTGAACACCCCCAGCTCCCTCAGTCACTCCTCACAGGACTTGTGCTCCAGACCCTTCCCCAGCTCCGTTGCCCGTCTCTGGACCTGCTCTGGATGGGGCATCTGAGATTTCTCTGGACAATCTGTTCCAGCGCCTCACCACTCTCACAGCATGGAACTTCCTCTTAATATCTAATCTCAACCTACTCTCTGTCAGTTTGAAGCCATTCCCCCTTGTCCTGTCACTCCAGGCCTTTGTAAATCATCTCTCTCCATCTTTCTTGTCAGTCCCCTTCAGGTACTGAAAGGCCATATTTATGTCACCCTAAAGCCTTCTCTTCTCCAGGCTGAACTGCCCCCATTCTCCCAGCCATTGCCCACAGGAGACCTGCCCCTTCCCTCTAATCACCTTGGTCCCTCCTCTAGACTCTCTCCAACAGGTCCATGTCCTGGGACACCAGGGCTGGATGCAGCACTGCAGGGAGGGTCTCAGAAGAGTGGAGCAGAGAGGCAGAACCCCCCCTCAGGGGCTGCCCGTGGTGCTTTAGATACAGCCCAGGACAGCCTTGACCTCTGGGCTGCGAGGGCACATGGCCAGGGCATGTCCAGCCCCTCATCCACCAGCACCCCCAAGTCCTTCTCGGCCTGGATGCTCTGGATCTGCTCATCCCACAGCCTGGACTGATACCGGGGTTTGCCCCAGCCCGGGTGCAGCACCTTGCTCTTGTTCGTATTAAACCTCAGGAGATTCCCGTTAAACTTTACGAGATCTCCTATTTTCTAGACACTGTTTGTGACCAAAGCACCGCATTTTCACAGCTCCACCGCGTGTGCCCGACACAGGCAACTCCTGGTACCATAAACAGGGAGCCTGTAAATCGGCATAGACGGAGGGGGAAAGCAAGCCCCGATGCCTACAGGTGCTGAGCACCGCAGGAAGCACACGGGATCCCCGGGCGAGATTCCCGGCTGGATTCCCGGCTGGATTCCCCGCTGGATTCCCCGCTGGATTCTCGGCTGGATTCCCCGCTGGATTCTCCGCTGGATTCCCGCTGGATCCCCGCTGGATTCCCGATTCCCGCGCCGGGAGTGGCACCGGGAACGGCGGCTCCGCGCTCCCACAGCGCCACCCGGTGGCGGCGCGGCGGAGGCGGCGAGGGGCTGATGCTGCTCATCAACCCGAGCGCTAATTTTTTAATTCCGAGATATGAACAGCTTATTTTATCAGACACAAGCCTCGCCTCTTTGCTCAGGTGTCACAGCTCCTGCCAGAAGCGCTCGGGGAACCAGGACACCTGCGCGGGACCCCTGGCCGCAGAAGAGAAGAAGCTCCTGTGTTTACACGCTGGTCACAGTCTGCACATTCACACCCACGCATAAGGCATTCATTAAGAGACGCTAAAGAATTTCCCATTTGTAAACTTTAGCACATGTGGATGAAAATTAGATTTATAAGCTAGAAGGAAACTACAAATTAAGAGGGATAATGTGTTATCCCTGCGGGGTATGTTGAATCCCTCACAACTGAAGCTTAGAGTACATGAAATCCAAAGGGAAGTTCAGCCCTTTGGTTCCCATCTCATTCCTGAAGCAAAATGATATTGTGTCATTCATAGAATCATAGAATCACTAATTTTAGAAAAGACCTCTGAGATCAGCAAGTCCAACCATTAACCCAGCCCTGTCAGGTCCATCACTAAACCATGTCCCTAAATGCCACATCTACACATTTTTTGAACACTTCCAGAGATGGTGACTCCACTGCTTCCCTGGACAGCCTGTTCTACCTTGATAACCCTTTCAGTCAAGAAATTTTTCCTAATATCCAATGTAAACCTCCCCTGGAACAACTTGAGGCTGTTTCATCTTGTCCTGTCACTCGTTACCTGGCAGAAGAGACTGACCCCCACCTGTCTAGGCTCACTAAAGAGAAAAATACAAACATCCAGCCTTGTGTCACCTATATTTTCCAGGATTTTAAAGGATTATATACTCATATTCTCTCCTGTGAATGAGGAAATTCAGAAAGAAATTGCCATGGAGAAATACAGGTTACAAAACTAGTCAAAAACTCATTTCTGCAACTTGTGAAGAGCCAGCAACCTGAGCTCAAAACTCAGTTTGTCTTTGCTCTGCCGCACAGCATTAGGGCAGAATCAGACAGACAGCTGGCACTTACACACAAAATGCACTCTTCTCAAGGCGATCACTGGTGTTTAAGAAAATTACCTCTGTCCAGTCTGGAAAAGGAATCAGTGCTCCCTTCTTCCAGGCTGTAACATTTTCAGTGTGAATTTACAGTGGGTAGAGAGTAAAGTGAAAGTCCGGGATTACAAATTTCTACTTCCAAAAAGAATAGCACAGGTATTTTTGCCATGGATAGTTTCATCCCTTGTTACTGCACTAACTTGGGGGGTTATTTCACCCTGTTTATCAAACATGGAGCACATACTTGTAGCTTTCTCACGACATCAAAACCTGAGTGAGATTGGAACAAGCACTGGGAACAGCAAGAAACAAAACAGCTCCAGCCACATCTTTAGCACACAAACAATTTGAAGATAGCAAAGTCTTCTCAGTAAGAAAAAATAAATTCCTCAAGAAGAATTTGTTGCCAGAGAGGCAGCATTAAACCAGCTTGAATGAGCTTGTCAGCTTTCAGTTTCAATATACATTCTGAGATTTTGGTATACAGTGTGAGATTACCTTCTGCCCTCACCAAAGAACTGCAGGAAAACCCTCACGTGTTAGATAAGACCATATTTCAAGGAAGAGCCCAAGTGCTACATACTTTGGATTAGAATGATAACCACACTGAATATCAGTGTATAGCAGGCAGGCAAGAAATTCTACCTTCAGAGGAAGAGGACAGGCACCTCTGAGCATTAAAGCCAGGAACAGGAGAGAGAAATCCCGCTAGACTTGGGCAATATAAAGAGGTGGTGATAACCTGGGGAGATGGCACTTAGCATGGTGTTCTCTATACATCAGAGGAGATGCATGACAAACAGCTGAGACCTGCTTGTAGTGAGAGTCTGCTTCAAAACTGAGGTAAGAAGTAAAATAAGAAGGCAATAAAACCATCTCCACAACTTTTACATGTAGGATTAAAGAAAACCTAGTGCTCACAGAACGGTCCATGCAGCTGAAACATGACAGTGTTTATACTGATTCAAAGAAAATCTCCATTTATAGTCTTATTTCATGATTATTATCGTTACCTGGGCAAAAAAAAAGGCATCTGTATATATACAAGTATATTTAGAAGCTGCTGCTCAGTCTCCACCACATGTAGTGGAGAGGTTAAACACCAGAGACGCTGACCTCTGACGAGCCTAGTGAAAATTGGCAGCAGGCTTTAATGCCCCGCTGAGGGGGAGGCAAGGAGTCAGCTGTTATCCCTGTTATCCAGGAGCAGCTGCCTGGCCAGCAGCGCACGGCTCTGCCCCGGCAGCGGGTCAGGGCCGGAGCCTGAGAAATGAGGGGGTGGGAGGGGTGGAGAGCCGGGACAGGAGAGGGATTGCAGGGTGCAGTGCAAAGGCTCAACAGCCAGGCTTGGGAGGTGCCGGCACAGGGAAGAGAAAGCAGTAGGAAACCAGATTTTTCTGGTTTTTTTCCATCTTGAGTAATCTGTTATTTGAGAAAGACTACTTTATACTCTGTGCTAAGATACTGTATTAAGTGAGAAGGGCAAGTACCAGCTTCCCCCCACTGCATCAGCCTATTTCCATTTCAGCAGGGTGACCACAACACCTACATGGCTACAGAGTCTTTTTCTCCTCCTCTGAGGCTGCACTAGCAAGTCTGGACAGGTAATATCACACATTAAAGCATTTTCTCTTGTATTCATAGTACCTCTAGGTGACGGTAATGCCATCAGCTTCCTACTGAAGAGCATTAGCTATGTTTATCCATGGAAAAACTCTGCTTTTCACAAACATATTAAAATAGGCAAACCTCACATTAGAGATATATAATGTTCTTCAAGAGAAGTCTAAATTACTCTTCATTCTCCTAAAAGGCAAATTCTGTGGGCAAGCAACTTGTGCTGAAACTGCAAACTCAAAAATAAATGTCAGCCTCTTTAATGGCTTTGGCAGAAGAGCATAAATGGAAGGGGAGTAATGTAAAAACACAATAACAAAACAGCTGGATTGATGCCATGAGGTGCTGAGTACTGTGCCTTGATGTAAGAACTAATTTATCCACTTGCTTACTCTTGCTCAAGTAAATGGTCTCCCTGGACTGGAACTGCAATTAAGTCCGTTCCAGTGTTTAATTGGATCAGAGTGGAATTCCAAGCACTTCGTGGGACTGAGCCCACTGAGAGTACCTTGTACATCCACAGACACACACAAAATGTGTAAATCACTAAGAGTAAAAGGTGAACACTCACTAGTTCTCTCTAAACCCCTGCTTCTAAGCTGAAACCTACCCTGATTCTATTCCTGGTCCCCTCCAGTTAACAAGTCATACCTACATTTGGGCAATACTTGTGGGGAAAGCAGGAAAGACTTTTACAGCAAAGTGTGTGAATCCCTCAGCTCTAAGAAAGTATTTTCTGTGAACAAGACAGGTTGCATCAAGATGGATGGTTTTCTGTGTCAGCCAGAGTCTCTGCCATCATATATCCTTAAAGGTATGTGTAAAACACTTCCCAGTTTCCCAAAGGTCTCAGCTAGAGCACATCTTTGTGCGTTTGGTGTCAAGGAGGCAGAGAAACTGGGGAGAGCACTGAGAAAAATTATCACAGATAGAAAAGAATGGACTATGGAGAAAGACTGAAAGGTTTTCCCTTAGCAGCAAATGGCCTGGCATGGGGGCAGGGGAGCACGGTTTTGTATTGGAACAGTGTTCAAATATGTACAAGGTTATTATGAAAAGAGGATGATGAGCAGTTGTTCCCAAGTCCAACAGAGGTGAGAGAAAAGATTAACTCTCTCAGTTTACACAAAGCAGCTTCAGAGTAACTTTTAAGCAGCACTTTTAACTAAGAGGTTAGGACAAGATACCTCATGAGGCATAGAAATCTCCTTTACTGCAGAACAGGAACAGACTAGACCACCTACAGTCCCAGTTTTCTAGAATTCTGCACATCAGCAACTTCTGAATTCCCTTAACTTGCAAACCACCGGACTTAAACATCCAGAGACATAAACGGTAATTACTGAGCCAGCATTAGAGGAGGAAAAGGGCCTTTGCATTTGTGTATCACTTGGTTGTGATACATAACTGCATGTTTGATCCAGGATGGTCAGCTGCATTTCATTTATTGCCTGCCCTGAGTAAGAAATCCCCGTCCTCTGTTCGGGATAATTTGCTCAGACAGAGGACATTGTTGCCAAAAAGCAGCAGTTGTCTTGGCTGAAGAAATTCCCGGAGTAGAACCCCCTATTTTGCATCTCTAAAGTTAAATTTGCTATTATTATAAATAATACCATGGTTATTGAACATGGCTTCCTCACACACTGGCAAGAACAGGTTTACTTTGGTACAGAAGTGCCAAGGTAATATTGAAAAAGTCCTAATGAGAAATATTTTGCCAATTAAGAAGTTCAGTGTTTGAATGGCAATGCTACACCATTTAATTCCCCCAATGCAGCAGACAAGCTCTGTCCCACACACACACTCCATCTGATCACAAGGTAACACAAATAATCTTCTCAGGTATTTTATTTCACAGTGCCAGGGAAAGGCCATAGTAGGATTCTTCCAACCATCTCTGAAGAGTCAGATGTTCAGATATATTTATTGAATGAATAAACTGCTAGAAAATAACTAAGTCATTTTTGCAGGAAGATGCCCATGATGGAACCATTAGCAAGTCTGACTGGGGACATTCAAAGACAGATAAATGAAAGCCCCTATTGTTACTCATTCCAAAATGCTTTTCCATAATGGACATAGTTGCTAAATGTTTCCAGAATTTAGTGCTGAAACTTCACAGGATACACACTCTAATGGCCCAGAATACACAAAACCGCATTGTAAAATCCAATAATGTGATAGACTAAAACTGTCATGTCAGAAAATCTTATTATGTGAGGATTCTGACATCCATATAAAATGAAATATAGTGTAAGGGGGAATAATTGAGCTCATTCTACTTACCCACTTACTACATGCTCTTTATTATTTTCTGACTGCAAACACAGCTATTGGAAGGGGAGGGGGAAGGAGAGAAGAAGAAATGGCAATCTATCCATATGACTATTTTGTCACTGTAGTTTTCAAATAGAGGCATTAGGAGCAGAACACGTACGTTATGTGTTAGTTTTCAATGGAGCAGTGGATAAGAAAGCCCTTCTGGATTACCTGCAAAATTACTGCTTTGCTGCTAACAGCCTACAACAGATTGTGTTGCTAAAGGTTTTAATGAACATGTTTTGTCAGTAAGAAAATTTGAAGGCAGCTCTGTTAAACTCGGAAGTATAAAAATGCTCATAAGGAAAGGATAATTATCAGTACTTACCAATTCCATACTTTTTCCTGTAATGTTCTTTAGTGAATTCATCACAATCACAGATTAATATTTGCCTTCCCCAAACATTAATTACTGCCCCTATTTTCAAGTCACTGTCTTTGTAAAATTCCTGATGCACTGCTCCTGTCTAATAAAAGAAGGAACATTTATACAGCAGTTCCATAAGTCTCAGAATCACACAACCTTTCTTAAAACCCAGGTCATTTAGTGTGTGTGATTTAACACATAACCTTCAAAGTCCATTGGCAAGTATATTTCACCTCATGTTAAGCTCCTTCACTTCTACAAGTGTAGGATTTACATACAGTAAATCTCAGTAGTTCTCATTTGAGCTACTCTCCAGTGGCAGCACAATTCTATAAATAACTCTCTTTGTTGCAGAGGATAACAACCACAGAAATCACAAAAACTACTATAAAGATATTCAACAGCTGGAGGCACTCAATAATTTCTGACCTGCAGAGTGTCCCGAATGTACCAGCCTTTGTTTCTTTCTGACTTTCCCAGCACATTGAGCAGAGTGTAGTTGGTGATGGTGCCCGGATGATACAGAGGAGCGGGAGCATTCTGCAAGGAAAGAGACCGACCCTTCAGAAATACAGGTGACAGTGAAGAAAGAGAACTCTGCTACCTTAGAGCCAGCAGGTTTGTTATACACTGGCTGTTATTGTAGTATTTTCTGGGAGAATTTTTAGTAAATTCTAAGATTTTACCACCAAACCGAAAAGCCAGTGTTTATTCCAAAAGCCAATACATGTGCCAGAAGCAGCATTCAGAATCTTACCCTCTATCCAAGGGTAACATCTCCTTTCTCTTGGAAACAAAAAGAAAGCAAAGGTCAGCACACTCAAAGTACCACATCATTGTCAACATCTGCTCTAAAAGCTATTATTTTGATTGGTAATAATTATAAAAACATGCAAAGAACCATCCAGGGCTGCTCCTATCCACTGCACAAACATAGGAGATTCATGTCAGCATGATTCTGTTGGCAAAGACGTGTTTTTGTTTCTATTGTGAGTTTTAAAATTACAGTATTCATTTATCTCAGTAATATCAAACTTCATACACATGTATGTTACATTTTTTAAGTTATTAATCAATTGCTGATGCAGAGTAATCAAAATTAGTTATTTCGTCTTACCACCTCTCCTGACACCTCAACTTTTGATTCCTCTGCTGCCATTCTCAAAACTTCCAGAGGAAGAAACCAGTCCTTAAAATTGCAAAATGCACTTCAGTGGTAGAAGGGGTCTGATACCACAAGCCACTGCTAAATCAGCATCTCAGAACACAGGACTTACAAGGTGAGAAGAGTGTTCTATTTTGCTGGTAGGTTTTTATTATAAAATCTCATGTACATCTATGGCATCACAAATAGATTATCAGTGTTAGAAGGAAAGGAGGAAAAGACTCCCAGTATTTTATTCCATCTCTTGGCTGATGTTACTCGATCATCAGGATCTGTCTGGACTGATACAGAAGTGTATCCAGATCAGTAATTTTATAATCATAACAGGTTACAGAGGACACAAACCCTTTGAAGACTTCTCTGAGTGGAGCCTTTCTCATGATTAATGCCCAGCAAAGCTTATTGATGGATTCCTATTGATTTTAACTGGCTTTGCTTAAGGTCCCAAACCCAGAAACTCAATTTTAAGAAATCACACCAGATTTGCTACGAAGAGATAATGTTATAGAATACTAAAACTGACTTTTCCAAAGACTGCAAATGTAAGTCATAGATCAAATCTGCATTCACCTCTGTTTTACATAAGCTTATCAATATTAATTAATTTTCTTGTCTTCCATTATTGCAGAGCTTTATTAATAGTTACCGTAATACATTAATATAGAAGAAAGAAATTCATAGGACATCTCTGTGGCTAAATGCTCCTTTTAATTTAAGAATGATAAGCCTACAGATATTTTCCCATCACTTATTAAGTGAATAATAATTTTGCATATTATGAATATGCAATATGTATATGAATATGTGTGCAAAACCTAAAACATGCAATTAGGATTAATACTCTGAAAACACTTTCTAAATATATTTACAATCCTAATATAGGGTTTTCAAAACAAGGCATTCAATATTTCTTAATTAGTGGCAGAATTTGAAATTTTCATTGCTCACCTTTGGAAGCTTATCTCTTTTGAGGAAATATGGAACTGTATCCCGGCCTGAGTTGTCCGGTAAAACTTCTCTTATATCAATAGTATCATCAGACAAATAATAACGAAGAACAAGTTCCCGTGGGCCAGACAGCCGAGATTCTGGGTCATTCCACACACAAGAAAAGCCTAAAACTTTTCCATCAAACTCCAGAAATTGTTTCAAAGTGTCAAAGTGCTCATAAGGGCGCAAGGGATTCGTGCTCGCCAGATGTCTCTGGTAAAGGAGAAATTAAGAGAAACGTATTTTTAATTATTTGCTCCTAAAAACAGGATCACAACTGCATGGTACTGTCTAACCTTAGAACACGGCTTTAGGATTTTCAAATGATACCACCCCATTACAAGACATTTTGCCATTATTATGCCATTATTAAAGAAGTATTTACAGGGTTGCTGTGCCCTCAGAAAAAAAATGCAAACAATTTGGGATTGGTTTTAATCCTTGTTTTTCTTGCAACATGGTCCTTCAGATCAGAGAATTGTTAAATCATTTACAATACAGTTCATATATTCAAGAAACTGCCTGTGGTAATCGGATGACTAAAACACCAAATAGCATCACTCTTTCTGATTTACTTCCTTAAAAATTATTTCTTATAGATAATGTGGTGTAAAAAATCAATTTGTTCTTTTCCCTTTGGTATTTTCTGTCTTTCAACTTTAAAACATAGATTTTAAATTTTTGATTCATGTTATACAGTTGACAGGTACTGGGTATGTTTGTTCTCCTCTCAAAACACACCCATAGGTCTGAAAAGGAGCAGCAAATCTTCAAGGAAAGAAACTTTCCAGCTGATGTGACCTATGACAAGGTGCTTCTGCAGTCATGGTCGCTGCCAAACCAGCAGCACTGCATTAAACTGGCTCCCAGGATGATGATCCAATCCAAGGACTGTGCTTCTATGCTGTTAGTTCATATTTATAAATGGCGACCTGAACAGAGTGGTTTTCCTAAGTCAAAATCCACATGTCCGAAGTGCATTAAAAGGGACAAGATAATCCTTCTCATCTACAAAACTGCTTCCAAAGAAGACTGGTGACAGACATTGATGAGACAGTGCAGCTGAACTGTCTGAACAGAAAGCAATGTTGGCTGTGGACAGTTTCTATCATTGCCTAAATTTGTCTTTATTGACTAACACCTCTTCTGGCCTTAAAAATCTGAGAGGCCATTCTTTCAGAGAATCAAATCCTAAAATAAGGAGAGCAGAACCAAGTTATTTACCTTCCCAGTGCTCTCTTTCCTCCTTCCTGACCCTTGAAGAAGCAAAAGGCAACCAAACACAGCCAGAGAACCAGGTAACACCATCATCATCCATGGAACACCATCTCCAACAACACAGGAGGAATTTCTTCATGGAAAGGGTTGTTAAGCATTGGAAGGGGATGCCCAGGGAAGTGGTGGAGGCCCCATCCCTGGAGGTGTTCAAGGAACACCTGGATGTGGCACTCAGGGCTCTGGTCTGGGTGACAAAGCTCAGTGCTCTGGTCTGGGATTGGTCACAGGTTGGACTTGATGATCTCAGAGGTCTTTTCAAACCTAAATGATTCCGTGATTCTGTGAAATACGAGTCTAAATGGTTTACTGCACTTTTCACTGGCCTCATTTTCTATCCCATCCCATTCCTTACCTTCCTTCATGCCTTCATTTTCTGGCCATGTATTAGGAGTCCAGTGAAAACCAATGTAATTTTCCTCAAAGTAGTCCAGAGCAATCAAAAAAAAATTACCTTCCACAAATTAGGCACAGAAAACTGAAAGTATAAGGCAGCCAGAATCTGCTAAATAACTTTTCTGGAATTCCTCAACAACTGAGAACATGAGGACATAGATTGTAGTAATTTTTTGAGTTCTGAAGCTCTTATTTCTCAAACCTTTTTCCCCTCTCCATTCTCTTTAGGGACTGATATGCCCAATACTTGAATATTTTGCTTATTATAAAAAAAAAAAATAAAATCTAAGTGGGTTATGCAGTATCATACATAATGTTGACACAGTCTGACAGTATCAAGGCGACTCAGCATGTGTTTATATACACAGCTGTTACCTACAGGGGCTGAGTAAAGGAAAAGAAACCCATGGCCAGGCTGAGTCACCACAACACAGGACCAGATGTATTGCAAATGCTGCTTTTCACAGGGGGACTGCACAAGCCTGGCAGCATGAATGAAGAGAAACCATCTTGTTGGCCTGAGTGTGCCTCAGAGACATGGAAATTGTCCTACACATCTCAGTCATCGCCACCTTCCATTACTGCTGCTGAGAGCTGCAGCAGTTTTCCCTCTGGGAGCACTAAGGATGCCACAGACACAGGGAGTATTTGCTGCTTTCAGAGGACCAGGCTGCATCTGTCACAACAGGCTGCATATCGTGGGCCAACAGTCCTAAGAGTCAGGTCAAGTGCCATCTGCACTCATATTAATCAAGAAAAACAGAACTGGAAGAAACTTGTCATTAGTCCCGACAGAAAACATCACTCCCATTACTACTCCTAGAGGGGGAAGAAAAAAAAAACAAAAACAAACAAATCCTGCAAAGGGGAATCCACATAGAATCTAGAAATTGTGAATGAGACTTTTGGAGATGTGTATATTCGTGTATATGTGTTCCCATACACTTACAAAAGAGGCAAGCAAATAAAACCTCAAAAGCCTTAAAACTGCAGAGCACTGGGTTCTGTATGGTAGAAGAATTTTACACATGCTCTTTACACATGCAAAGAGCTGTTAAATACATGTAGGGGTAGAGATGAAAGATAACCTATGAACAGAAGAAAGGAGTCTGCAGGAAGCCATGGGTGGGCTGGAACCACAATTCCAATTACATCTTCCTTTAAACACTTTAAAAGTGTTTATTATCATTAGATTAGCTCAAGCAAAATCATAAGTAGACACGTAAATTACAGTAGAACATGTAATAGGTACACTTTTTTTTCTTTTCAGTTTAATACTGAAAGGTTTATATTATTTTTCCTAGTTAATTTTGTTCTGTTTTAACAGGTGTGCGAACACATCAAGAGCAAATTATTTATATAACACAATGAGCCACATACCAAAATTTTAAAATCCAAGTTTTCTCTTGGGACTTACTATGTTGAAATAGTTACTTTCTATTCGATATTAAAGAAATAATTCATGCAATGCATATAACTAATAGGCATTCAAATCAAGTTTTCTTCAAATCAAGTTTTCACTACTGCTGCCTCTCCTGACCTGTTGCCGCTCTGTGGTGTATGGGTCATCTGGACGGCTTGCAGGAGGATTTACTCTGATTCCCATCTTCCTCAGGAAGTTCTTTGTGTACAGGTCACAATCTATAATCTTGTATTTTCGGCCATAAAAGGTTACTTCTGTGTTGATATTGAAATGATCTATAGTATAGAACTGATCCTGATGAGGAGGTGGAAGTGGAATCTGATGCCGTCGAAGAATAGTTCCTGTAAAACAGTTGGAATAAATTCATGCAGTAAATAATATTTGCTCTGAGGATCCCTATAGAACTAAGTTTAGAGAAAAAAACTGCCCTAGCAAGGAAAAAAAGTGTGACTTATCAAGCATGGAGGCAGGGACTTCGAACTGAGCTTCCTTAAGGAGCACATGGAAAGTAGAGACAAGAGAGGTGAGTTGGGCTGATTGCTGGTCTGAAGCAAAGAATCCATCTCAAAAATACAAAGCCAGGACCTCACAACCTACAGTCGAACAGGAACATTATCCAAAAGAAAGAGAAAGAAGAGAAGGAGAGACAAGGAGAAAAAAGACAGATATTTTAACTTTGTTAAAGTAATTACACACCTAAATTTTCTTATTCATAGTCTTTAAATGAAAGGACTGTTATTCTGACAGCATTGAATTTGATTACATTTTAAAGATTAAAAAATGTTAAAAGGCAAAGAAACTGCTATTGGTCTATCAGCTGAAAACTCTCAAATACATTGATGAAATGGGCGATAGTGAAAGGTACTCACTGCTTGTAAGCAAGAGACTGGAACACCTTTTGTATGAGGAAAGGTTAAGAGAGCTGGGTCTGTTCAGCCTGGAACAGAGATGACTGGAGGTGCAGAAAACCCATCAAAGTCCATAAATACCTGACGGGAGGGAATGAAGAAGATGGAGCCAGGCTCTTCTCCATGGTGCCCATTGAGAGGACGAGAGCAAATTAAAAGACACAAAATTCCAGCTGAGCACACAAACCCACTTTTTTACTGTGAGGGTGATAAAATACTGGAACGGGCTGCCCAAAAGGGTTGCAAAGTCTCCATTCTTGGAGATACCTGAAACCCAAAAGGACATGGCCCTGGGCATCTGGCTCCAGCTGATTCTGCTTGGGGCAGGGGCGTGGACTAGACAACCTTCAGGTATCCCTTCCAGCCTCAGTAATTTAGGGATACTATAAATATTTTAGAAATAACTTACAAGAATTTTAGAATCAAGTTAAAAGCTGCAGCCTTAGTAGGTTACACAAATTTATAAGACATACATTAAAGACAGGTATGCAGCTGCATGTGTGACCAGCTCCGATTTGTTCTGGGTTTGCAAAGAACAGCAGATCAGCACAGCTGGGACTAAAATCTCTTTTTTGATATTATGAGAGAACAAAAAGGACACTAGTTAAAGTTTTGCCACATCAACACCTCAATGTAGCTGTGTAAAAATACCCTGTAGATAATAAAAAGATGGTCCAGTGTTCCACCTCAGGCTCTTTGCTGTGTTTACCAAGCCAGACACCTCTGTAACACCAGCTTTACAACGTGTATGCCCACTGGCTGAGACCAGAGAGGAGCCACCAACCCATAATATTATAATAATTACTTGCCAGTGTAGGTTCCCAACTACTTCGAAATTACAGGAATCATAAAAGGTGTTGCAACTTAAAAACAAATACAGTAAATACGCAAAAATTCCCAAACTAAAAATAGTTCCAGCACCACCCTACTCCCACACTAACAGATTATTAGGCACAGTTAGCTGAAAGGTCTATCTCATTATTGCTCACTGGATCTCTTTCCAGTGCCCTCAGCTGTGTATCTGCTGTGGGTTCTCACTGAATCCCATTTGATGATTTTCCAGCACTGCTATCTTGTTTTGGAAGTAGGTGAGGCTGGAGGAGGCCTGGGGAGAGAGGGGATAAAGAGAGGCAGAGCAGAAGGGAGGAAGATACCACTGTGTACTTTGTTTCATCTTTGAAGGGCCTTGTTCCTAGGTTAGTCCATGGAAATTCTTTATTGTTCACTTTATTTCCTTATGGACTAATTGGTATGAAATACCTTTCTTTACTACATTATCAGAGCTGTTTGTTAAATTCTAATTCCTACAATGAAAACATATCCTTAAGTTTTCAGAGGAATAAAGCAACAAAGCAAATTTATGTTCCCATTAAAATAATTATTTAAAACCCATTCATCATCCTGATGTTTCTCATGTACCAAATCGAACATTCTGGTTACTGACCTTTGATTGTAAAATAAACTTTAACCTCTATCTGCTTAAGCATATTACACCCCTATTTAGGATGTATCCTCATGAAACATGTTAGAAAATGTGGGAAGTAGCACATTATAATGGGATGTAAAACTGCATGGCATTAGCTTTAACAAAACCACACACTTTAAAACATTTTACCTGATCTTGGCTAATTCTTAGGTCAATCAACAGATAATGGGTTAAGTCAGAGCATGCAAATCCTGTTGAATTATCACTTTAATTAAAATATAATGGTTGATAATTTTCTAATATGAAGTGGCTTGGGAGAGTATATTCACCTCAGATTTGGTGAATAAGCCTCAGCTTGTTCTTCATATCACTTGTAAGAGTGAAACACACATACCCATTTTGTTCCGAGGGAGAAGAATTTCTTTCCTAATGGAAAATGTCTTGTAAAGATAATATCTCTAGCAATTCTTCGCTTTTATTAGGTATCGCTGTGCCTGATGTACACATGTAGAGGGTACATTTCATAATGTTGAATTTGAAATTTAATAAAGCCTGATCAGCTGAGGTTAGGTCTCATCATTTTTTAAATTGTTCTTCCTTCTGGAAAATAATAAATTTCATCTGGAAATTTGTTGCAAGCTATTAAAGGAGCATCTGGATGTGCAGTTCTCAGATTGCTCAGGATGGATTACTATTCCTGATGGTTCTTTGATTGTCAGTTTATTGAGCAGGACATTCTACTGCCCCACCAAGCATTGATTTAAATATTTGCATCTGGTCAGACTAAAGCTCTGCTCTACTCTGCTCTTGGAAAGGGAGTTGAGGTACTGCTTTTCTCTGACAGTGGTGGTGGCACTGAGCTCCCACACCATAATTTGTAGCAGATCTTCTTTTCTCTTGGGGTTTCAGGTATATTTGGCAACCCCAGCAGCTGCTAAAGGAGATCTCACTAGTAGTGAAGGCCTTTTGACAACGAAGCTGGGCAGCAAATGGTTTGGTCTCTGCTGCTTCTCTGCTCTGCAGAAGAAATAATGTGGCATCCAGAGTTTCTTCAGCACAGCTGTCTGACTCTGAACAGCTCAAGAGTGCATTAGAGAGAGGAGAGGAATGAGTTATACCTGGAGTTTGTACATGCTTCACTTGCACAGAGAGGAGGAGAAGCCACCACTATTATTCCTGCAACACAGACAGTTCATCCCAACAAACAAGGAGGCTTCTTACATTCACTTATTCACCCTTCTCAGAACATAGCAAGGTCATGATTTGGCCATCATCAAATATGGCAAAATCACAATTATTTCAAGGCCTCGGGGGAGGCTTAAACTCTTAGATAATCTGTTATATTGGAGGAGCTGATGCAACTTCACTTTCCCACTTGTACTTTCCTCTTCAGCCAGCCGGCCTTGGGAACCCAGCCAGGAGGCAGCTCCACTCTCTTTTTCAGCTGGCTGACCTTGGGGAAACCAGCCAGCTGCTCCACTCTGCTCTGGCTTGCAGGGTCTGGATTGCACTGGAAGCTGCAGTCAATCCCATGGGAATAGAAATGACCTTTTGATAAAACAGTATCAGCCAGCCACAGTCCTGTTAACTGGGAATTAGATGTGCAAAACACTTGCAACTGCCATATCTAGCCTGGCTCTCTATGGGAGAATTTTTTTTATACTAAAAGAATAATTATCATTCTGCCTGTGGAAGAAGCATTTGGAGTTTGTTTTGTGGTCAAATTTACCATCCTTCTCTCCTTATCTTTACTTGGGCCTTGTGCACTGTGATTTTCCTGCTGTTTCTTGCTTTGATTCTGGTTTCTCAAGTACAAGGTCTCTGCATTCCCTCCTCAGTATAGATTTTTTCTAATGTTTCTAATATTTTCGAAATAGCAAGACAGTATCCAAAATTACATAAAGTTTAAATTTCAGTTATTTAGTAGCAACCTTGTAAGTCCAAATTCATGTCCAGCAGCCAATTTCATAAAGCAGTTTTTAAAGTCACTGAAATGTTTCCCACAGATCATTTACTTCATTGCACTGAGATTTTGATCAATGGTAAAAGCACATTTTCCAGCTTTTCTTTTTCTCTGAAGCCAATTTGTTTCAGTTTTGTAAAATCACAGCTGAACTTAGAAATTCTTCTAACTTCTTTGACCACTGTTCCTTCACCAGATCTTCCTGCAGTCTGTAAGCCTCTCCAAATTACTTTCTGCAAAACCACAAGCACTACAAGGATACAATGGAAACTACTGCAATTCTCCAATCCTGCCGTTCCCAGACACCCATTCAGACCATCAAAGTCTCATTTGTGGGTTATGGCACAAGCATTGGTAATCCCATGGTCTCAAGGCATTAACCAGCCAAGCTAAGATCTACCTTTGATCTACCCTGTCACAGCTCTACCTTCTCTCCAAGAAGCCTCCCAAAAACAGCCATCCCAGCTGTCTGGTTTACATCTTTTTTGACAGGGCAAACATCCAAGTTAAGGTCACCACCACCTTCTGCCTTCAACAGTTCAATTCTACTTTATCCATCACTGGTTTTTGCTGTTCCTCCTTTACACAACCCCTTTCCTGCCACTCTCCAATTCTTCACACAGACAGAGCCCATCCTGCTCCCAATGTCCCCACACCTTTTTCTTCACAGACATCCCCACAACTGCACTCTTTTGTTCAGTGCAGCTTGCCTTTTAGCAACCCAAGCTCTCCTACAGCGGAACTCACCTCTACAAATCTCTGGAATTTTAATTAACTGAAAAGTTGTATTCCAGCAGATGTGCAGAGAGCAGCATAATGGTCAAGATCCTGAACTTCAGTTCAGTTCAGCTCCTCACCCTATTGTGACCTTTTCTGTATGATCATGGGTAAGATTTGCATTCCTCTGTGCTTCAGTTTACCCGTTTCACAATGCAGACACTTACACTCCTGTTGTTCTTGGGCTTAAAAATTCCCAGTCAGGATAAAAAATTTGAACAATGTAAGATAGATAGATGGATAGATAGAATTATAATAAAAGAGGAAATGGGACAATTCTTTACTGAAAATGGTAAGATTAGCAATTAATGATTTAGTAAATTTTTTTTAGAAACATTGCTTTTGCATGTATTGAACAACATTTAGAGCCTTTATCATAATAACTCTGTCATTGGTATTCAGTTATGCAGCATGAAGTCAATCCCCAAGTGCATGTGAGTAGAGAATCATCTGATAGGCATCTCCATCACCTCTTTCATATTAATCTCTAGGATAACAAGAATATTTATGTAGATGTTTACGATAAAGTTTAGGCTCCATATCTATGCATCAACTGTGAAGCTCAAACACATTCCAAATAGTCCTTGGGCCTTCCAATCTACAGTTTTTTTCCTTCCTAAACACAACCAATACACAGAGCTTCCTTACCAGCCCAGGTACCAGAGAGAAATAAATTAAGTCCACTTTGGAAATCCTGGAACATTTACTTTTAATCCATCATGTAAATATGTTGCATACATATATTTATTCCACATAAAGTACTCAGATAATCTCATAGAGACTTTCAAAACATCCTTGGAAGACTGAGAAAATTCTTGTTTCTCTCTAATTTTAGGTCCAGTATCAAAGGTGACTCCAACAATCATTAACAAAAGATACAACCAAGGAAACACGAGGAAATTGTAGCCTTCCTGTAACCAAAGGAACAGGACTAGACTGCCAGGAACATTAGGGCTGAAGAGGCAGCCCACACAACCCCTAGTACAAAGACAATAAAAATAACTCGTCAAAGGAATCAGCTTTGAATTTGCTTTATCCTGCTCTAAAGAATCTGGCTTCCACCTTCTCTGTCTCAAAGGCATCACCTCTGACTCTCTACTTCCTTTGTCAGTGGACATTTGCTCTAAGCCACAAACCCCAGAAGCAGCTGCTCCCACTCTCGGGGCACACAAAGGAAAACCTAAACCTGATGATATCTCCCACTTCCTACATATGGGTGCAGGGAAGGGGTAAGGGGAAGAGCCCCAACGTGGTTTTCTTCACATGAAAAAGCACTTGCCCAGGTAGGAGTAGGACGAGGTTTCACTGCATTCAAAATCAGGCCCTGTCGATGAGCCTACAAAACTTCTGGCAAGAAGTATTCAACACAGGGACAGCAGCACCTGAAGTACCGGTTTAAGAGGCAATTTTATCCCAGTTCTAACAGTAATAATGCACATAACACCTTTAAATATTATCTTGCTTTGTAGACAGAGAAATTGATAGCACCTGCTGACCTGGGAAAAAATGGGTTAGTTAAATGGTTAACTTATTTTTGAAAATCGCTGTGCTAAGAATGTATAAAACGTACAAAAGATCTTTGGGGACTGGGAGGTGCAGTCATCCCAAGACATCCTGCTTCTCTGGATTATATCCCTTGAAAACTTTTAATTCTGGCAGTGACCCATAAACACCAAGACACAGCAGCTGTGTTCCCTCTCTGTAACAGGATGTCGATCGCTAGATCAGATTTTCTTAACATAAACCGAGTCCAATAATACCCCAGTAAATCAGCTCAGTAAAACCTCCTCCTGAAGTCCTCAGGCTGGTCCCAGTGCAGGGATGTGACACGGAGGCAAGGCAGCTTCTCAACCTAAGAGGCATCAAGGAAGAATTACTGTGCCAAGGGCACTTTAATCATAAAAGAACCAAAAGGCAGAGGCACAAAAGACTCTTGTCTTCAATAACGGCAGAGACACTGCAGCAGCTCAGGAACAATTACTGAGCTGCCGCTACAGAACTCCCTGGCAGTGCCAAGATGGGAGGAGCCAGGCTCAGGAATGGCGATCTAGAACACAAATTGCTTTTGCAGGAGTGACACAACACTGACAAAGACCTTACCACCATATGATTTCAAACTACTGTATTAGAGAAAAAATTCTGTGTTTGAGTACAGGAGGGGATTCAGCCTTGCAAAACTCACATCTTGAGAAACTAAGACAATAAAAAAGCTCACATCAGGATCTGTAACAAGAAAAGACAGTTATAGCTGTGCATTTACATCCCATTTTAGCTGTAAGAACTCACATTATGTGCCCTTTGGAATGGACCAAGACTCTACTGCAGAAAGATATAAAAGGGAGAAAAAAGGGTGCCAATAAAAACAGATACCTTGATTTAAGCCACTATTTTTCACTGCGGGCTCAGTCACTTGAATTGTATCATCTTCAAGGTAGAAATATATTTTACAGTGTCTAATTCTATACAGCTCTTGATTTTTGTCAGGCACTTCTTCTTCAAAATAGGCATCAAAATTCAACATCTATTAAAAATAATAAATAAATATAAAGCAGCAAAATCTCCAACACTTTTGCAAAATATGTCAAATAAACTTGTATAGGTTATAAGTAACTAAATGTACGGATTTCAGGAGGTAGATTTATTTCTCAGAAATGTAAGAACAGAAATCCACATTAAAGCACATAAATTTAAAATTCTTTGCTTGGCATTTTTATTATCATGACATCTAAGCAGAGATGGAACTCTAAAGTAAAGAAATAAATCAAATACAAAAGTATCAGCAGGTTGCTTGGAAAATCTTCCAAACAAAACATTTCTGATAACACAATGAGCTGCCTAGGTATTGAAGCAAATTTTAGACTGCTATTCTATGAATTACTAGAAAATACAGTGCATGATGACAGCAATGGCTTTACCATCAAGGTAAGTGGGAAAAGTTCTTTTTAAGCAGATCCTGCAAGTGTTCAAATGAATTGTACTGAAGACTATCAGAGAGAAATGACATTTTTCAGGAGGCATTTACAGCAGTGTGATACTGGCTGTTCAAAACTTCCCTGGTTCTGCAGTTCAGTGAGTGGGGAAATCTCACAGAGTATAGCAACTGCTCTTCACGGTCTCTTGTAATAGCAACAATGCAAAAACCCACCTTCACAGAGCAGGTGCTCAGTGGCACTCATACCTGGAGATTCCAGCTCAAACTCAGACACCATTACACAAATTTTGCACTTCTTGGTATCATTTTTAACCACCAGCACCAGTGTTAAGGGAACATGTGAGATGTACCTACTTCCTAGTGCATTGTCTAGCAGGATGATTGCTTTGGTAAGTGCGTGCAGGAAGGATTTAATTAAAGCAGGTTTCCATCCTGTTCCCCCAACACATTTGGGTCAAATCAGTGCTAATTTATACTTTATTTTTCACACAGGTTGTATTTAATAAATGCAATTACCTTTACTCTTGATTCATCAGGCAACCTGAAGCATTGAAAAAAGACAATTTAGCTGTTCCCTATGTTTCAACAAGCATCTAGCAGACCATAAGTTGGAAACGTTTGAAATCTAGTAAGCTGGCTGAGTTCCCTGCATGACAGAACACACTGACTAAGTCTGTACTCCTTTTGCATGTGCCTTTGGGAATCTCAAAGTACTTCCATGAGTACTGATGACAGAGATTTTGTAACACCTCATAGACAGGAACAACCTCCTGTTCTACATCTTGGGAGAGAGAAGTAGCAGCTTGCCCAGGAGCACACATGAACAGCCACCGTGCGTCCTGCTCAGACTTCTCAGCCACATTCCCTTCTCTCAGGCAGGTTAAGTGCAAGATGAGAATAATTCTGTTTCTAGAAATTATCTCAATTATCCCACTGATTTTCAGCAACCATTGAACAGTACGACAGACACATTTTTGGCACCAATTCTCCTGCACTGTGATCCTCCATCACTAGAGAAATAAAATTTAAATTATAATCAAATGACATAACCATTACCTGTTAAACCTGATGACATTAGATCTTCACACAAAGGAATCTAGAAAACTCAATTATAGTTTGTCTAATTAGTACAACATGCACGTTACTGAACAATGTACAGACTTGAAAATAAACTTAAAAATTAATACTTGCCCACATTTTTTAACTGTGGATTTCACTGTTTCATGTCTCAAACACAAAAACACTGGACAAAACATCTGATATACAACAGAGGAAACACAAACTCTATCAACCTTCAACATCTCTTCCTCTTTCCATTTGTCTAAATATTATTGTAGAGTGCCATTTTAGGTGACCAAATGATCCTTCCTGGCCTCCAGCTACTGTTCTGGAATGACCAGGATCCCGGTGTAAATCTCTTGAACACTCCAGGGGACTTAGAAGGTACTCTGATGGAACCACTGTATCCAGTCTGAACATCCTGGGGTTCAGCTGACAAGGATGAGATTTCATTCCTCACTTAGCTGCTGATAAGCCATGAAACCAATGGAAACATGAAAATTTCTATACCTTCTTGTCCCTATTCTGCCAGTCCCACTAGAATAGGGACATTTGATGAATATAGTGTTTGAGAGCTCTGTTTCATTAGTAATTGTTCTTAATTTTGTCAATGAGCTCTTCTGAGAACAGTTGTCTCACGAGACACCAGCCAGGCAAAGCAGTCTGTTTGCACAGAACTCCAAGCTCAATCACATCCTTAATACACTGGATTTATTTCTTTCTCTGAGCATACACCTATGCCCTGGTTTATTCCATTTGAGGAGTTTGTGCAGGTTCTTTTGCACTCACACTTTATTCTCTTTATACCCTTATCAACATGCTAGTGTGTGACTGAAATATACGCAGCAACCAACTGCAATTTTGCAGATCAAAGCAGATTATTCAGGAAGCGTGAGGAGGGGAAGGAACAGAAACAAAGATGACTTATTTTTCATTTTGAAGCAAAAATAGTCTTAAAAATACTCGAAATGTAACACTTCCTAAGTCAAGTCTCATCTGCAGTACAGAACTACAAAGTTACCACCCACTCGTTAAAAAATTAAATGTTACCTATGAAAACCAAAAATAACAAATTTCGAATAAACTATGTGGCACATTGCAAAGTGCCACAAAGTTTCCCTGGCACCTGTAGTAGCCAAATTATAAACATCATTTCAAGCCCAGGAGGCCCCATGTGTGTACTTAATCGCAGAAGAAATTAAATTTACACCTGCTTCCTATTAGGCAAATACAACGGCAAAAACTACTTCTCAACCTACTTAATAATGAAGTTTTCTGCCTGTCCTTCCTCCCAATTACTGTGGTACCGTTGGAAGTTAGAAGCCAAAGCGGTAAGAAAGCAGCTTATGTTTCAAAAGACAAACACCTCTCAAAACATTTTTCATTAAGTCCATTCTGCTGGGTCCCAAACTGCAGCACTGGAGGACAGAGCTGCGTTCCAGGCTCTTGCCTGGGAAAGCTAAATTAGTTGGATAGCAAGTACCCTGTAACAATCTGCCATGAACGCAAACACACGAGCCCTCCAGAGGCCAATTCCAAAACTGCAAACTCCTGTGCTGGACTGCCCCGTGGAGGCACACTCTGATCAGATCAGGAATGGCCAAAGGTCCCCAAGCTGCTCTCACCAGCCCAGGCCAGGGCTGATGCTTGCTGGAAGGTGCCTCTGCTTCCTACTGAACCCCTTTCCATAAACTTGGATCCAAGCCTGAGAAGGCAACACACCCCTCCTTGTTCCAAGAAGGCAGGAGGAGAAGCAAGTCCAGGTCAGGCTGAAGCCTCAGCACCTGGGCACACTGGAGCAGCTCACACCCGAGCTCGCTGCTCTGTGAGCGACACCAGCGATCGCGGAGGCAAAGCCCAACAAAGGCACGTGAGCTGTTCAAACCTTACATTTTCTTCTTGTAGCTCTGGTCTGCCAAAGATGAATGTGTAACTGTACTGCAATTACCTGCATGGCTTCTCTTTTAAAGCAAAAATTATGAGATTTGCCATTCTTCCCAGTATTTAAATACCATAATCATTTAGTCATGCAACATTTCTGCGATCTGCTGAATGAGTCCTTTTTCTGGATCATTTTCCTTCCCTGATTGTAGGCTTTTTGCTTTAGAAATAAAACATCTCTAAGTAGAATTTAATGTAAATTTAAACATGGAAAGCAACAACATCGTGCTACAAAATTCCTGTCATCACAGGTTAGAGTTATTTGGTAACTCTCTAACTTTAAAGGTGTCACTACATCCTTGCATTAAAAAAAAACAAAAAAAAAAACAAAAAAAAACCACAAAACCAAACAAAAAAAAAAATCCCAAACATTCAAACAAAACAAACAAACAAAACAACAAAAAAACCACAGCAAAAAACCCACCCAAACAAAAAACTAAAACCCCTAATTTTAAATTCCTGTGTCTATATCAGACATCCTCTATTACACAATGACGAATCATACAGATCATACAGAAGTCCAGAAGTCAACAGAACTTTGAGCATGCAAGCATGATGGCATGAGGGAACCCCAAGCACGTAGCACTGCACTGAGTTAATGATTCCCAGGTGCCCATGCACACTTTCTCCTGGACTGGGATTTACCTTACTCTAATCATTCTTACCAGGTTGCTAAATAATTCCTTTACTGTCATCATTTTCACTATAAAGGCATATGTTGCTCACATTCTTATTTTTGTTACATCCTGTAGGAGATGTATCCCAATACAGAAACATTTTTATATGTTGCTGTATGGCATGACATATGTTTATATTAATTGTCCAATATATTAATATAATGAAAAAAAATACCTGCTACCACTATTTTCGTCTACTAGGAGCTTTTTTTGCATGCACGAGATAATCTTCTGAAATATCTGACAAATGGAATTTCATCCTTATACTGTCATATTGTAACTATTCATGAACAGCAACAACTATATATATATATATATATATGGATTTCTACATACCTGCTTGTCAAATGCTATCCAAGAAGGAGGATTACTTCCCATCCCTTCAGGAAACACACTGTTTGTAGGTTTCAGGGTCTGACCAGGTAACAGCTCACCTCCTATTCCACATTTATTTTCAAACAGCATAGGAACATTATTGTAGTAACCACAGAGCTGTGATTTGTGGAACTTTTCTCCCCCAATCTGTCAAAAGTGCAGAAGAAAGAGAAAAAAATGTTTGTTTTTAAATCCATAATCGTTACCCATCTAGGCAAGGAGGATTACTCATGAAAAATTTCTCTATAATTACTTTTAATAGAATGTTAAAAACCTGTAACAACTGGAATGCTGCAAGTGAAGTGACATTTTCCAGTGGTCAATTTGCCAGTCTTATGGACAAAAATGGAATAATATTCCAGTAGTTTACCTAGGCTGAGAGACTGGATGGTACCAGACATTTACCCGCCACACTCGTTCCCTGCAACAAGGATTGAGGCACATGGTAGAGAAAGAATCAAGTCACCCTCAGGAACTATTGTAAAAGGTAAAGGGGAAAGGCCTTTCCTACAGCTCTCCAGAGGACAAATGGAAACAGTGCAGCAGCACTCAGAGAACAGCCTGCTCTCGTTATTCATGTCAAAGATCTTATTTACACTTGCATCCCCGAGTGCAAAATAAATTCCTCTAGTACTAGTGAATACACTTGAATTTGGGGAGGTTGGACCTGAATCAAAAGGCAGACGTTCATTCCATCTGGGAGTATTTCTGAAGAAGGTCTCTGTAGTGACTCCTCTATATTATTGCTAATTTTTCAGGCAATTAAAGATGAAGTGCTTAAAAATACAGGAACAGCCAACAGCAAAGCAAACCGTCTTGCCCACTCGAATTTCTTGGCTGGGGCTGGAGCCAGCCTTCAAGTGACACAGAAAAGCTTCTGGGCTCACATAAATATCCCTCCTGTCTCTGGGAATGTCCCTCCTCCCGAGCTGCCTGCTTTGCTGGCCAGGCCCCTCCGGTGGAGGCAGCCAGTGTGAGCTGGGCTTGGGCAGCAATCCCCTAAGGACCCCACACATCAGCCTCGTAGGAGAGGACAGGGAAACAGGAAAAGCCAACAGAAAACTCAATTTCCTCCCATGAGCAGCAATCTTGACTTGTTAGCTCCTCTCACTCTGCTATTCTTCCCTTTCTTGCCCTCTCAAATCCTCAAAATAGTTTATCTGGGAAAGCAGAGAGGGGCCACTGCACCCTGGCACACCCAGCAAGGGGAGAGAGAGGCCATCAGAGCTGTGTCCTCCCTCGGCCTGGGACTGAGGGAACATGAGGGAAGATGATGGAAGTGGAAGGATTTGGTGTTATGGGTGAGTACAGTAAAGGTCCTGGGTAGAGGAAAAGGCTGGACAGCAAAATTTTTCACAGCACCAGAGCAGGATGTCAGTAAAGTAGCAGGGGGACAAAATTGCCTCTCCACTCCATTTGGAAGACTGGGCATCACTGATTCTCACATGCGTATGTGTAAACCACTACTCCCCCAAAAGGTGTAGACAGTTCTAAGTTAATATCATAAATCAAAAAGTGGTACAAATAATCCTTTTTCATGATGGCAGCATTCAACTGCTCCAAGATAATGTAACAAATGCCCAGCAGAGCAGTTCTGGGAACAATGCAAGCAGCGAAGACGCAAAACCTGGAAGTACTCAAGCGGTTATTTCATTCTGCCAGTATGAAAGAGCCAGGAATCTGAAAGACAAGGAACCAGCCTCATGGCACAGAACATTCAACACTGGTCTATAGGAACTCCTGCACATTGGGGGTCACAGTCTGAACTGTTCACCCGCCTCCAGGTGCTCCAAATCCAATGGCACAGGACAGAGAGCTGCTGACACAAACAGCCCAATCACCACTTTAACTTAACCTTGCTTAAAATCCTTTTGCACATCACTTTTGCAAGGACAGCAGTATGAAAAAGAATACTTGCTATTTTTACAAATCTTTATTTTTAATACCATGATAATCAATGGCTATACCCTTGCTCGGGATAAAAAAGGCTGAGCTAGCCAGCACCCTTTGAAATAGTCGCTGCAAACGAATAAGGTTCACCTACTGGGGTCAGAAACAATCATGGCTATGGAAGAACATCCCCAAAGAAGATATTTTAAAGGTAAACATGGTTTTGAAGAAAGGTGGATAAAAAGCATGCAGAAAGTATCATAATTTGAAGAATAATACAAAGGAAACAGAAAAGTACTCCTCAAGATAACTCAAGAACAAGAGTTACTGAATAAAAGAGAAATCAATAAAAGGAAATGCTCGTAGAAGACTAGGAGCTCATGGGTCCCCCTACCACAGAGCATTGCTCAAAGCAGACACCTCTGCAGGAATAATGTCCAAAATTAGATATTTCATATCAGCACAGCTTTGTGAGCTGTGATATAAAATGTCATGCTTCAGTGTGAGCACTGACATGTAGGCATCAGGAGCAGAGCTTCGTGTGCTCATCCCACCTCTCCCGCAAGAAGTGAGCACAGGTGCTCTCCTGGAATCTGGAACAGCCAGGCACTGCCAGGGGCTGGCACCTGCTTTGGAACACATCTGCACTTGGGATGGTTTCTTCTCTCTCCTTTGGGTGCTACTGAACTTCCCTTTCTTCTTCTATTTCTTTTTTTAATAATTTTGTTCCTTGGTAAGATGAGAAAGAGCTGGGGAGAAGCCAGAAAGGAAGGGAGCTTTCTGCATTTATCAGTTCAAATATACAGTTCAAATCTACAGTCAAGCTGAATTTCAAAAGGGAATTCTCTAGGCAGAAACATCTGATTTATACTGAAGGTGCTACAGAACAGATCCACTTTTTGGCACAGCAAGTATTTAATTATTTTCCTTCTATTACCAAAGCATGTGTTAGGGAGAAAGGCACAGTCAGCAAAGCACAGTGAGAGTGGCAGTTTTCCTGAGCAAAGGAAAGCTTTTCATGTCCTCAGAGCTTCTTCTAGAAGCATTTGCTGTTCATATGTTTCTGGGGTTTAGCAGCAGCAGTATGGCAAGGTGTTCATCAAAGTAATCCAGGCTTGATCCTGCTGGAATTTCCAGGATCTAGGGCTAAAATCACAAGACCCTTAAAATTTGATATGAAAAATACATGACCAAACAACTTCAATTCTGTTAAGAATCTTTTGTGCCATTCTTGTAACTTTTTACAGTTTGACTAAAAGATTCTTTTAGATTCCTAATCACAGAATTACTTATCCCCTTCTTCCAAAAAGCACTTAGATCCATAGACAAAATAATCTCTTCTAAAAGTCTGTACAGTTATTTCTTTAAAAAAACCAAAACAAGAGCAAAACAAAAATAGGAAGTTTAACAGAAAGATTAGTTACAATTGAGGATCACAAGAGAGAAAAAATACATTTGGGAAACTTCAGCTAATGAACTCAGACCACATCCAGCCTAAAATAGTGACAGAACATCATGCTACCTCCACGGTGATATTAAATGACTTCTAAAAGAAATCTTTTAGAGAGCAGGGAAAGAGCTTGAATGTGTCTGCTGTGCTAACGCAGCTCAACTGAACAGGCTGTGGATCTGCTGAACAAAGCTGGACATTTTCTGTGCGGTGAGCCTTAAAAATATTGAGGATCCACTCAATAGTGACTAATGCAAAGGTCAGGCTTCTCTGACTGCAGCTCTTGGCTTTGCAAACTCAGCCCCTGCTGTCCTTGGGGAACGCTGCCTCGTGCTCGCTCCATCTTGCTCTGTAATACAGAGTCACAGCAAACTCCCCAGGGAGCTGCACATTCCAGCTGAACCAAACAGAGCTGGAAATCTCCCAGCACAGCAGCTGGAGTGATGGGAGAGCCCTCAGTGGGCTCTCAGAAGCCACGTTTTTAACTCAGTCCCATAGGGAGCTATGGCAGAAGTGGCAGCCCGGTTCTGTACACAGTATCCATCTGTAATTCCCACCTTGAGAACAGCAGCTGCACCGTGGATGTCCTGCTCAAATCCTTTATCAGGATGAACTGTGGCACTTCCCAACTATTCTAGGCTGCTGATACAGTCTCCTGGCTGCCTCAGCTAAGTGACGGAAATAAATGCAAATGCTACACACTGTGCCAGTCGGATTCATGTGATTGATTTTCAACTCTTCTATCATGCCCAGCTTGCTGCAGAGGCCTCGGGATATTCAGAGGTTAAGTGGTACTGGCAAAGGAGGAACACTCTAAGACATTGTTCCCAGCAACTCTACTGCCACTCTAAAAAGTGTCACAAAACAAGGTGCACCAACACCAAGAGCCTGGATCAGTATAGGAAAGGCATTGATCTATTGGAGCAGGTCCAGAGGAGGGCCACAAAAATTAGCAGAGAGCTGGAGCACCTCTCCTATGAGGGCAGGCCGAGAGAGTTGGGGTTGTTCAGCCCAGAGAAGAGAAAACTCCAGAGAGACCTTATTGTGGCCTTTCTTTAAGGGGAACTGTAAGAGTAATGGGGACAGAGCAATAGCAGAGCCTGTTGCAACAGGACAAGGGGTGATAGCTTCAAATGAAAAGAGAGCTGATGCAGGCCAGGTATAAGGAAGACATTTTTAACAATGAGGGTGGTGAAACACAGGGACAGGTTGTTCAGAGAGGTGGTGGATGCCCCATTCCTGGAAACATTCAAGGTCAGGTTGCCCTGAGTGACCTGATCCAGTGGAAGGTGTCCTTGCTCATGGCAGGGGGATTGGCCTGGATGACCTTTAAAGGTCCCTTCCAGCCCAACCCATTCTATGCTTCTGGCCTGCTCTTACTGCCTGGGAGAAGACAACAGATGGATAAAGGAAAGGACACAAAATGCAGCCATGAGGGGCAGCTGCAGGAAGATTTGGGTTTGGGGGTTGTGAACAGAGATCTGGGGGAGCAGGGCTGAAGGACAGGAGGTAGTGGAAGGGGTTCAGGAAAGATGGCCAGGGAAAGAAGAAAGGACAGCAGGCACACTTACTCATAAAGAGGTTGGAAAATGCTCTGTCAAGAAAAACTAATATCCTGTTTTGTGGGTTACAGAGCAGCATAAATATTTCAGGCAGGGAACAGAGACAGCCACAGTAGCACAGCTGAGGGCAATTCCAAGTTTCTGCAATAAACAAGGAAGATGTGGAATTTCTGCTGTGCCACTAAAGTTTGCAACAGAATTTTTTGCAGTTTTTCAAGGATGTCTTTTCCCCCTGAGATCTATAAACTTATTGTCCAATTCTCTAAGAAATGCCATGCAGAACTGTTGCATGAATTTTCTCTCTAGAGGGATTTCAAACCTCAGGCAAGAAAATAGACTGGTCAGCCAGCACCCACCTGAATATGTGCTTCACACCCTCCTCCTTAGCTGCTGACATAGGCAAGGACATCAATCCGGTATCAGAAGGAGAAGCTGCCTTTGAGAATGGGAGGCAGACCAGGAACACGAGTAAAGCGAGTACTTGTGTTGTAACCAGTGCCATCCCTAACACAGTCCAGGCTCCAAATGCACAAACTTCTTCTTGCAGTAATAGAGCAAATCTATTATATGCTGTGTTTTCACCACGTGCTAAAATTCCTGTGTTGTTAGATCTCCTCATCACTCACATACAAAAAACACAGGCACTGCTGAGGAGCAGCTGATCTTTGGACTTCTGTTTTAAAAAAGGTGAAGGGGGTTTTTTGATGAATGGATTTATGTGTACACAAACTACTGTAATTTTGATTTTGAACGCTACCTTACAGCTCTGATTTTTGGGTGGCAGCCCACCCACCTTATTAAACACATCCAAGGTAGAAAGAACATACATGTACTGCCCTTCCATGCCTTTCGTGGGTCTACAGATGAGGCAGGAGGAAGCATTAGGGGCAGAGACAAGAGGACTTCACCACGAGCTTGAACGGTGATGAGTGGAATTAATATCCATAATTATAAACCAAGAGCTGACAGGAAGAGCAATCCTCTGTCCCCTGTGCATCCTTATTCAGGGAATGCTTTGCCACTGTTGTTTCTGTGCAATAAGAGGTGTTGATGGTAAAGCTCAGTGTCCTAACAGTTTATTCCTTTTCAATTTATCCATAGCAGTGACACCTTTTTTTCCCTTTAAATATGTCATTCTCAGCCTCTCATTTGTGGAGTGAGTTGTCATTATTCACTCCACTGTCTCAAGGACTGACAAAAAGAGCATTCTGGAGCCCTAACAAGGGTCTAACCATGGTTTTATAATGCTGTCTTGTGGCAATTTCTGACAGAGTTCACATCTTTAGCTCTCAAAAGATATTCACTGTAGGTACTTCAGCATGGGGTGTTCTATGCTCTCTGGTAATAACTCTTCCCAAGCATGTGGAGTTAAATTTAATCAATTAAGTTAAATTGAAGTTTGGAGAACAATAAAGCCACAGATATCACTGAGCTGAGCTATTCTGCTTCCACCCAGCAGGTACCAATGGCACAGACCTATTTCAGTGTTGCTCATACGCCCACTCAGCACCCACCTCAAGTGTTATACACACAACCAACCCTTAACAATAAAAACCTCAATTCAGCAGGAGACTGAGTATTCATCACCAGACCTTTTTTTTTCCTTTCACAAACAACAGCACCCAGCCTGCTGTTTCCAAGGAAGAAGCTGCCTCAAAGATCCTCACTGTCTCTAGCACGGGCTGCTCTTGCAAGAGCTCCTGTGTTTGCACACACCTGTGCAGGGCTGGCACACCGACTGAGGTTCAGAGTCCACATATTTCTACAGAGTTTCATGGTCCCTATACCTGGGCAGCTTTGATTGTGTCTACCTGTCTTGTGTCTGTCATAGAATCATACACTGCCTTGTGAGAGACCTTAAAGATCATTCAGTTCCAACTCCCTTTCATGGGTAGGGACACCTTCCACTAGACCAGGTTGCTCGGAGCTGCACCCAACCCGGCCTTGAACATTTCCAGCTATGGGGCATTGACATATTCTATGGGCAACCCTGGCCACAACATGTTTATAGTGTGAAAATGACAGATTCCTTTCCAGGTATTTTAACGTTATTAAGAATGTTAAAATACACTGTTTCATTTGCCTCCTGAAGGCATCAGCTAGAGTGCTGTGCAGGAATCCTGCCTTACCCCCTGCACTGCTTCACAATACAGAGTGTGTTCAGCGAATTCCTACCCCCCCTTGATGAAAAATTTTGAAGTAGTGATGGCAGCCTTCTCTTTTTTTCGTTACGATAAAAATACCATCTTGTCTACATAGCCTGCATTAATAGTATTGGCAACTCTGAAACAGCACATCAGCATCCCTGGCATTGCTGCCTCTGCAAAACCTTTTTGGTTAATGTAGAGGGTATCTGTCCCTCCGTTTTGTTCTGTTAGAGCTGCAACAAGAGCTCAAACTGCCCCACAGCAGCTGCCAGACCACAGAACCAGCGAGGTTGGAAAGGACCTCTGAGCTGATCGAGTCCAACCTGTGACCGATCACCACCGTGTCACCCAGACCATGGCCCTGAGTGCCACGTCCAGCCTTTCCTTAAACACCTCCAGGGACGGGGACTCCACCACCTCTGCGGGCAGCCCATTCCGATGTCTAATCAGCCTTTCTGTGAGGAAACTCCTCCTGATGTCCAGCCTAACCCTCCCCTGGCGCAGCTTCAGCCTGAGTTCCTCCCGTCCTGCCGCACAGCACCCTCGGCCTGCTGCTGAGGCCGGGGGAGCTCAGCGCACCCGGGGGCGCCTCGCCTCCACCCGCGGGGCCAGGGCCGGCAGGAACGGCCCCGCCACGCCCGGGACCGCCTCCGGCACGGCCCCCGCGGCCCCGGGGCAGGGCAGGAGGGCGGGCAGGAGGCTGCCCGGGCGGTCACTCACGTTGCGGCGGCGGGAGAAGCCGGGCAGCAGCGGCAGCGCCATGGCCGCCCCTCAACCGCCGCCGCTGCCCGGAGACCGCGCGCCGCTGACGTCATGCGGCCGTGACGTCATGGGGCGGAGAGAGGTGCCGGGGAACCGCGGGGCTCATCCCGGACCGCTCCGCTCATCCCGAACCGCTCCATCCCGGACCGCTCCATCCCGGACCGCTCCATCTCGGACCGCTCCATCTCGGACCG
>VWPU01005222.1:0-29027 GCA_013398955.1 Callaeas wilsoni | reverse complement strand
GTATCTGACGGCCCGTCTATCTGGCAAGGCAGCTACAGAGATGCTCTGTGTTGTGTGCTGTATCAAGGCTCTTTGGAGAGAAGTACTTTAAGAATGCCCTCTGTTCTGTAGAGCTCTGTACCTGTGAATCCCTAAGAAACATCTTTGTCTCCACGTTTTTGTAGTTTCAGAGCTCACCTCAGGGAAACTCCTACTTGCATCGCATAGAAGGGGCAGTCCTTGTTCCTACATAACCCACAAAGCGCCCTCACTCCGCGGTGTGCTCTGCATGGTCGTACGCAGTTCGAAGTTGCATCGTGCACGTTAGAGCCTCGCAAGGACTAAAGCTCCGCATAGACCTCTGGCACACAAAATTGTTGTGCCAGGGCACAAACATGGTTTTCATTACCACTCCTCGTCCCCCACATCCTGGTGCTGTGGTGGATGTCTTGAATATAGAAAGACTAATGCTGCACGTTCTTCTCTCCTGGCACTTTTCGCTGAGCAAGAGCTAGCTGGGCACTTTGGCTGTGCAAAACAGCAAGAGCGTCATTTTACCTCGAGCTGAGGAGAAACGGTGCAGAGCTGACAGTGCGTGCGTGCAGTATCCACCCTGAAAAGGGGCAAAGCTAAATGCCGTGGCTGCGCTTCAGTTTGCTCCATCTCACATGAGGCGAAGAAAGAAGCAGGACAGCGCCGGGCTCGTGTGCGCATCATATAGGCTGCAAAAGGAGGGCACCTTCATCTTCCTTCCCGGCCCAGTTCACCTTAGCATTCTTAAGCGCGAAGTTTCAGGACAGCATTTCTTGCTTCTACCTAGTCTTCATCCAGCACTTTGGGGAAGCTATGTCCCTACTATTTAGGCGCCGAGATGCAAAAAACACGGTGGCAGATGCAGCAAGGAAGTGTAGAATAGGTTGCACAGGTGACTTTCTGGTGGCTTACGTGCGGCAAGGTAAAGGTGCAGCCCAGCACTGGCTTTTACTTCTACAGCCTTTTTCTCTACGGGAGTAGCTGCTGGCACTTGGCAACGGAGCTGAGAAAAATGTGACAGCATGTTCAGCTGAGAAGGGGAGTACAGAGCCGCAGCGGGTTTTGTTCATCTCCAAGGCTGTTTGGAGAATGGGGGGGGGAACTTCCAGAACGCTTTTTATTAGACGCCTGCTTCTGGCTGCCCTAGAGCTGCATGGACTTTGCAACACTGAAGCTTTAAGAAAGTCCTTATCTCCACGTTTCGTGATGAAGCCAAAAAGGGAGCGTGTTACTTTTCCAAGCAGCAAGAGCCTTCTCAGCTGCTTCTGATTTTGAGCAAGCTTTCCCGGACTTTTGTGATTCGGTACACTGCGCACACAAGCGCGGTGCTCTGCTGCTTTTTCCTTGGTGCTTTTCTTCTATGTCTCGCCCAGAGTACTCTGCCGGTAGAAGAAACTTGCCCGGAGCTTGCCTGTGAAACGTGTATCTGAATTCCGTTCAAGGAGCATTCCTCTTTCATTCACATCCTGCAAAGCGCTTGTCATATCGCCGCGCTCTTTGCACGCTGTTTCTCAGCTCCACGCAGCACATTGCAGCCTCGCAAGACTAAAGGTCCACAGAGATATCTGGCACAGGAGAATATGCCAGGAGAAAACTATGTTCCCCTCGTTCCCGAGATTGTGCTGCCATGTTGAATGTCTCGGATATAGAACGAGTACTTTAGCAAGTACTTCTCTCGTGGCACATTTTGCTGAGCATGAGCTATATGGACAGTGTGGCTCTGTGAAACAGAATAGATGTGAGTGTACTTAAAGCTGAGGAGAACCGTGCACAACACACAGCAGTTGTGTGCAGTACACCTCTCGAGAAGTGGCAAAGCTTAATGTCTTTGCTGGGCTTCAGTTCTTTTCGGATCACATGAGGTGAAGGAGGAAGCTGCAGAGTACGGAGCTTGTTTCCACAGTGTATCGAATTGCAAATATCCATAAACAGCTCATTCACAATCCGAGTCAGCTGAGAAATGCTCTTTGCTGCTTGAAGAAGTATTGTGCAACTCTTGCACTGCGCTGCAGCGAACTGCTTTTTCCCAAACATTTCTGGCCCATTGCACTTTCCTTCTAAGAGCTACATACCACAGCATTCTGCCTCTCTTGTCATCTGAATCTGAACCAAAAGCTTTTTGGATGCTTCTCACACAGAGAGATCTGTGTCAGGAATACAAGCTTGGCCAGAGTTTGTTCCTGAAATTTGTATTCTCACCATATTCAAGGGGCAGTCCTCTTTCTTTTACAACCTGCAAAGCGCCCTCCGATCTCCGAGCTCTCTGCACGTTCCTTCTCAGGTACCTTCGAGGTACCACTACACGAGGCATTCCAGCCTCGCAAGGACAAAAGCTTCGCAGAGATGTCTCACACAGAACAATATGCCAGGAGAAAACCGTATTTCTCTCATCACCGAGATTGTGATGCTGTGTTGAATGTCTTGGACATAGAACAACTAATCTATCAAGTACTTCTCTCCTGGCACATTTTGCTGAGTGAGAGCTAAATGAACAGTGTGAATCCACTATTGCTTTCCAAATTCAAGTTTGGTAATGTAATGGCAAAGCTCTGTGACAGCTACCTGTGTAGGTCCATCTTTCCATCAGAGCCCCGTGTCAAAATACGTTTGGCTTTAGACACCGAGACTGAAAAACTGTTAACCGCAGAGGAGGCTTAGAAGGAAAGGCCGTAGTGCAGAAGTGGGTTTGATGTGGCTGACATGTGGCAAGGGGAAGGTGCAGACCAGTGCTTCTGTGAAAAGCAACACGGTCCCTAGAGTGATGCACTTTCCTGCTCAGCTACATGTCTCGTCACTTTCTTTCGCTCCTGAAGAGCCCAGCTCAAAACTTATTACGTCCTGCTCCCATACCAAAGCGCCTAGAACAAAAACGAAAGCGCTGGCCTTCACGTTCCCCTTGCAGCTTCTAAAGTGCAGCATCCGCAGGCCTGTGTGCTCAGCTCTAAGCCCTCTTGTGTGCTTTCACTCTCACTGAGTCCAGTTACAAAACTAGAAACATGTGGCAGCTTGTCCCACAGAAAAAGGTCCTAGAAGAAAGGAGCTGCACTAGAATTGCCTTCCTTTTGCAGCCTAGCAGCTACACAGCCAACCATGAAGCGATTTGTCTTCCTTCCCAGCGCTATGCGCCATCACCTTCTTTCGGTCTCGAAGAGCCCGCACCCACAACGGAGCTCTTACACTAACCGCTGCCGCACTAAAGCTGCCGGGACAGAAAAGCACTTGGCTTGTTCCTGGGCACCACGACTGCCCACGAAAACAACCACACGATGGCGCTGTTGACTTATAAAAGAAGGACATGCACCTCGCTTAGCTGTGACCCACAGAAAGTGCAGATCCAAGTTGAAAATGCCACTGCTCTTCAGTCAACTGTGTCAGGACAAAAAGAGTTTGCTGATCTTCCCCTGCCAAGTGCAAACTCGTATTTGCACCACACTCAAACGGCAACGTAGCACAAACTCCTTTGCGCTAATAAACCTTTTCACTCTTGCAGACTCCGGCTACAAACTTGAACACATTGGGCAAAAAACACAGCTCACAAAAGTGCCAGCTGAGAAAGCTCTTGCCCCCTACAACTTCAACCGAACCCGTCCAACTGCACCAACTGACAAGAGGAAGTATGAGCCCTTCTCAAGGGAAGTGGCATCCCCTTCTCCTAAACAGACAACCTCTAGGGATTGATCCCATACAAAGGTGCCAGAGCAGTTACCGGACATTCCCTGCCCTCGGCACTCTATGAGCTGCACACCAAGACAGAGCATGGAGAGTGCTTACCTTGTCCAAAGTAAGGGCATTGTCAGAATTTCAGAAGACCATCTCTGAGGAGTAGGAAGCACGTGCCAAATTGAATCTTTCAGGTGATCCTCCCCAACATTGTCCTTCATAGTCCTTTCTTCCCTGGCCTGGCCTTACCTTGCTTGCCCTTTCTTAGGTTTGTCTAGCTTTGTTTACCCCAACCTTTCATTCCCTTACTAAACCCTCAGTGTCCTTCCTGTGCTCTTCGTTTCACTCCATTGCCTTTCATTAACTTGCTCACCCATCCCCCACCTTGACTGGCCTACCACTTTTTTCCCAGCCTCGCTGTGCATTGCCTCTTTCTTTTAGGATACTCATTGCCTTGCCTATCTAGCACACCTACCTTGCCTCACCTTGCACTGCCTTACCTTACACACCTACACTGACTCATCTTGAGCTGCCTAACATTCCCCCAGTTGGCTCTGTCACCCATCTGCCGCCTTGACTTCCTTAACCCTTTTTGCCTGGCCCTGCCTTGCCTTGCTTGCTCCTAGTTTGACCTGCTGGCCTCAACCTTGAATTGCCTTACTGACATTCAGACGTCCTTCCCTCGCCTCTCCTACTATATTAATTCGCCGGCATGCTGGCCAGGCTGAGATGGCAGCAGCTTGGTCCAGGCGTGTCCCACACAAAGGTAGAACACCCCGGGGTACCTCGGGGCCTCGCTAGCCAGCCTCCCAGCCCGTGTGGTGGAGGGCACGGAGCCTAGCGTGCCTGGGGCTTTTGGATAGCCCAGGCGCAGCCAGAAATAAATGAGCAGAGGTGGCGCGCGGCCGGTGTTCCAAGGGTTTATTGTAGAAGCACCCTCAAATGGACCGGATACCAAAGAGAGCCAGGCACGACAATCAGGGCTTTATAAAGGATACAGGGAAGGGGGCGGAGTGACACCACAGGGACCCATAGGAAGAGGAGAAAGGTAGGACAGGCCAGGACCCCTTCCCTTAGGGGACACAAGGGGTGGCTGTCAACTGCAGGCAGAACCATCTCTCAGGAATCCTAGGAATTCAAAGGGAGAAGCCATCTTCACAGAATGGGGTTTCACTCCTTCGTACCAGCCCACCAACCCTCTGTTTCTGGGCTCTGTGGCCCCCTGGTTGGTTCCTTCACCACAACATCCTACCACTCCTTTCCCTTGCATTGCCTTGCTCACTTCTCTCTCACCTGTAATTCTTACTCTTTTTATACTCTCCTTGCTTTGTCCTGCAGGTTTCTCATTTGACTTGCCTTCCCTTGCTTCCCTCAACCTTGTCTTGTCTTACAAAGATACCCACTTGCCTTGCTTTGCCTTGCCTTGCCTTGCCTTCCATTCCTTTCCCTTTGTCACAGTGGACGTGAATGCTAAACTTCCCCTTTTGTCAAATAAGCATGGGGAGTTTTTTGGGTAAAAATCTACATTATTGGAAATTGCCTGCCTGGCTGGGATGGGACCACACAAATAGCTTCTTGGGGACATACATGAAATCCGCCTGTGCAGCTCAAAGACTGGTCCCATATCTTACTTGGAGGAGGTCAGGAATTTCTCTGAGAAGGAAAAAGTGGGGAAAAATTCTACTTCAGCTGGTCGTAATACAGCTCAGACAGGAAACTGAGGCACAAAGCCTCAGAATGAAAACATGTTGTCTAGCTCTCCAAAATCCTAAAGAGCTCCAAGATCCACTTATCTCAGCATCTTAATATGCCACACAAAAGCTGACAACCTCTGCTTGGTCCATGATATATTTGTGCGTCAGACAGGGGGCTGTGGAATCCAGTTGGCCAATAAGAACACCCCATGAAAGCCCCAGACAGACTCAAAAGTGTAACCTTACGCGTTTAACGTCTGCTTGTGTCCCTCTAAGCCTCAGTACCGTTTGTCACCCGATCTGGAAAATCAGCTTTTAATGCTGACATTCCTATGTATGTAAAATTCTTCCCTGGGCTCATATATTACAACTGCTCCTACTGGAAGTATTTATAGAGTCGCTAAGTGGTTTTAGTTAAAAGGGACCTTAAAGACCTTGTTCCACCTCCCTACCATAGGCAGAGACACCTTCTACTAGACCAGGTTGCCTAAATACTGTCCCTCTTGATGTTTTTTAATGGTTCATTCTTTTCCCCTATTTTTTTTTCCCCTAAATCATGCACAATCAGTTACTTGTTCTCTCCTTGCTTATAGCCTTTGTGGGGCAGGAATCCCTATTTTGTACTTTGAGGGGGTGACCATCTCTCCCCATTGGACAGTTGTCCATGCCTAGGTCTTTAAAATGTTTCGCTGATAATAAAATAAAATAAAATGAAATAAAATGAAATAAAATGAAACGAAATAAAATAAAATAAAATAAAATAAAATAAAATAAAATAAAATAAAATAAAATAAAATAAAATAAAATAAAATAACCACTTCAAAACCACCATGAACATCTCTGAAGTTGGGAGGGATAGGCAGTTCCAGACCAGCCATAGGTTGAAGTTACACCTGCAGTCACTTCAAAAAAAAAATTTCTTTTGATATTCTGGTTAAATCTGGTATCTTTTAAGGACAGTTTGCACACTTAAGGTCATTCCTGGCCTGGTGGCCAGAACACTTCGGCTGCAGTCTTTCTTTTCACCATTGGGTGTCGTCTTAAAACCATCAGTCCTGGACTCCGTACCTTCATCCAAGCTGTATTTCAGTCCATTCTTGTTCTGCTTTCCAATAAGAATTTCTCGAAAGGATGCTGTCCTCTTCTCCCTGCTGCTATGAGTATCCTTAAAACTGCAAATGCAGGCAGAGGCCCAGCAGTCTGGGTTTGTACAGCACGGAGCATAGGCATAAGGAGGCTTGTCAGAAATGGAGACAGAGTTTTTATTGGACCTGCAGTAATACAACAAGGGGGAGTGGTTTTAAACTGAAAAAGGATACATTCAGACTAGATACGAGGAAGAAATTTTTTCATTCTGAGGGTGATCAGGCACTGGCACAGTTTGCCCAGAGAAGCTCTGGCTGTCCCATCTCTGGAAACATTCAAGGTCAAGTTGGCTGGGGCTCAGAGCAATCTGAACTAGTTAAGGGTGTCCCTACTCATTGCAGAGGGTTGGAACTGGAGGGTCTTTAAAAATCCCTTCCAACTCAAACCATTCTGTGATTCGATGAAACTCACGGTAATGGCAGCAAAAGTCTGGAAATGGCTGCTGGGGAGAAGAGTGTGTTTGGGGCATTTTTTTTTCTTTTTAATCCCAGATGAGGTTTGTTCTAAACAAATTTAGGTCAGAGGTGGCTTTCCTGAAGCAGAGCCAGTGGAGGGGCCAAGACACTGGAGGCTTTTTTAATCCAGATTACTGAGTGATCGAAAATGGTCTACATATGAATAGTCCCTTTCATGGGTGCCCTGTGCTGTCTGCACAGAATTCTCAGTATAGAATTATCTGTATAAAATTTTAGCACCTCAAGCAGACAAGTTTGAAGCAGACTTATGTCCTTGCTTTGTAGTAGATGAGTGCACTGAGAGCATGGATGTATTATGGGAAAAAAGAGGGGTCAGAGCTGGAGTTTGATTACAGGCCAGACATTGCACACAGGTCCAGATTCCTCCCCAAAACCAGCTCAAGTTCATCTCTGGTTCCATCTGTCTAAAGGTATATAGAGTGGAACATGAGGGGTACATGGAGGGGAGGAAGGATGGCTTTTGGGCCCCTAGGAGAAGCACTGAGGCTCATCACCCAGCTCCACTAAAAATCTCACCTTAGCCAAAGCTCTCAGCCTCGTTACAGATAGGTCCTCACCTGCAAAAAAGGGACTGTCACAGCAGCATGTAGGCATCTCGCAGAGAACAGAGCCTCTTCCCATGAAATAATCCTCAAGTTTGTTTACGATAGAGTTTTCATGATAATAAATCCTCTAATGGTTGAGGTGGGAAAGGTCACAGGACACAGGGAGAGGCAGGGAGGTATCTCAGGACATGGCAACTGCATCTGTTTTTGTCAGCATCCCACTAACTCAGGAAGAGTCGCTAATGACATCCCACTGTTGCTTGCCATGGAAATAGCTGAGCCAGGACCGTCAGCAGGTGGGTGAAGCAGCACAAGGCCATGATGCTCATGCATAGCCCAGGTCTGAAAATGAAAACAAAGCCCAGCGTTCTGGGCAGGTGGATGTGTGTTGGACTACTGTCCCTGGTAAGGAGCAGATGGTTGGAACTACTCAAATACATATACAATTCCTCCCTTTCTCCCTTTCATGGAACTAAAAGGAAAAAAAAATTTTGAACATTTCTTTGGCTCTCTGGCTTTCAAGGAAAGCTCAGAAGTGCTCCATAGCAGACTGTGGCTCTTCCAGTGCCATCCCTCGAACAGAGAGGATGCCCTGAGGACATCTTCCTAGAAAGAGCGGTCAGAAAAAGGAAAACGAAACAGGAAGATGAAACAGGAAGCTCAATCTATGTGTCACCTCAAACTCCTCCAAGTATTACTAGAAAAGCACTAGGCTAGACCGAGGATGTTGGAAGCCTTGGAGCAAGGAACCTCCTTGATTTGCTGCTTTCCCTCCCCTTCCTTCTCTTACTCTGTCATATTCAATGGTCCCCATGACAGCCCAGATTTTGTAATGATGATTAACGAGGATGTTTGCACCGTGGAAAGGCTGCATACCTTGTCCCTGTGCCTGTTGTCTCTGAGTGACCATCCTCCTCCACAACAGGATTTTTTTGCCTGGTCCTCTCTTCCAGCTAATGACAGAGCACACTCTGGGCAAGCAATAAACCACAAAACTGGGTTGCAACAGGAGCAACCTTGCTCTGAAATGCAACAGGGATCCTTCCCCTCTGGGGAAGAAAGCTATACCATGTTTCATTTCCCTTGTGAGCTGGCCCAGACCGTCTTTGAGCAGCTATGGGCCACGTCTGGTAAATCTCTGGCTCACAAGGACCCAAATCAAATCCTGGGCACTGATGGACCCCCCCATCCATACAAAATCTCAGAAGCCACGCACAATCCACAGGTACTTCAAGGATGATGCCCAAGTCTTTCCTTCAGTAGCCAAGATGTCTTGGCAGGATGTGGTGGAGCTGGCAAGGAAAGCAAGCAGATGTTGGTCTCTTGCAGTCAAGAGGTGATTTCTGGAGCAAATACAGGATCTGAATTTGCAGGAAAGTGTTTTACCAGAGAATGCGAAGGGGCACGTGCTATGCTGCCTCAGCTTATCCTGATTGGTGCTGTGCCAGCCTGCTTCTCCCCAACATTTATAGCTGCATCCCTAGAGGTGCAGACCGGGTGTCCTCAAAATTCTCCCCACGCCATCAGGAAAGGAGGGAGTTTTTTCATCCATGTATTATTTCACTGCAATGCAGGAAAGGCACCTGCATTAAGTCTTTCCATCAGTCATCCCTCAATTACACCTCGACTGACTGACCCCTCTCTCCTTTCCTTTCAAAAGCACATCATTAACAGGTGAGAGACCAATTGCACTTCACCTAAATTCAGCTGTCTAGGCCAGAGAGGAAAAGGAACATTTTCCCGAGCTAGATTTACTCCCCTGAGAGACCTCTCTCCCCTCTCTCCCCTATCCTCCTTCCCCCTTGCCATCTGCTCATGGCAAGTGCTCTCAGCTCTCCTCTCATTCACCCTCACCCATCTCCATCTCCATCAGCACAGCTGAGCACAACACATGAGATCTCTGCTCTATAGCCCATGGCATTCTGATTTCCTAGCCATGGAAAAAACAGAGATAAAGGGCTGGAGGGTAGGGAGTGGGAAGGTAACTTCCTCAGATACCTGTTTGTATCTGTAGGGCTTGCTACAGAGCAGGCTGGGAATCAGGAGAAAACTGGAATTTTTTTTTTTGTTTCACTTCTATGAGTTTTGAGGCTTTGGGAGAGGATTTGTTTGCATTAGATTCTTGCACCCAAAAGGAGATTCGTGGTGCAAATAAATGATCCTAATTAGGGTTTGTACGTTGGTTGAAGTGGTGGAGTGATTTGGGGTCACAAGTGAGCTGAATCCCACTGGAATGAGGAGTAAGTGAGGGCAAGGGGTATGCAGGGATTTTGGATACAGGGCAGTAGCAGTTATTGTCAGAGACTGAAATAGTTCATGCCTCAAACATTGATATAAAGTTTTGCTCATTATAGCAAAAACTGTATAAAGAAGCTACAACCACAGAAACCTCCTCAGAAGAACTTTGGACTGTAAGTCAGACTGCTGAGATTAGATAAAGAGAAACCCATTCTTCAATCACCTCAGGCCCAGGAAGAAACAAACAAGTAAACAAGGAAAAGAATGTGAGCCAAACCCAGCAGTTGTGCTAAGAATCATCTCTGCCTCACTGCAGAGTGGGAGAGGCCGTAGCCCACAGATCTATTTGCAGGGAGCAGGTTTGCACAGACTTCCCCCCCAACCGAGATGAGGGGAGGAAGTTTTGGTGTGTAGTAACCTCTGCTCAGGGGCAGTGAACCCATCCTCCCTTAATGCAAACTGGCTTCCAGCCCTGGGAAGGCTACATCTACGGGCCATTCATGTGAGAGGCAACTAAGGGGGTGCCTTAATCCATCAGAGGCCCCCTGAAGTGCCCCCTGGATTATTCCTGAAGTCTTGCATCGCAGGACTGCACGTGATGCAACAAATCCAGAGTCTGTTGTAAAAGACAATGGCAAATTCCACCATCTCCCCACGCCCCCCCCCACCTAGGGAGGTGCCTGTGTTTTCCTACCTAGCCTGAGCATATATTAACCCATCGGATGCTATGCTTTCCAGGGGACCTTGACCACCAAGAAGACCAGCTGGAGAGGATCAACAGAATATCAGAACATTGTTGGGATCCACGGAGTGGTGATATTTCTCTTATTGTCTCTGTCACTCTCTTTCTGCACACCCCTCCCCCCCACCCCCATTTTCTATTTCTTTCTCTTTCTTTGTTTCTCTCTCTCTCTCTCTCTCTCATATTTACTATTAAATAAACCCCATAATAATGACATTGGCATATGGTTGCATTTGCACCTTAATTTTGGCAGAGGCATTTCTAATAAGTTTAATTACCAGTTCATAACAGTTGTGTATCCACTTTCCTATTTTGAAGGGATTTCTTTGGACCTGAAGAAGAAACTCTCTGCAGCTCTGGTGTTAGCCTTTCTCTTGGGACTCAATCACTCCAAAGAGAAGGAACCTACCTGCCAGTAATTTTTACCTCCATTTCCCCCCACTTTTTTTTTTTTTTACTTTTGACAGCTGTGAAGGGATTTAAATTTCTTAAGCAGCAGAATCTTTTAACTCTTTCCGAATAAGATGGTATGTTTTCTTTCCTTGAAGAAAATACCTGCTCTCTTCTAAATAATTGTAGTGAATTGTGTGCCGACCGAGTAGGCACCCCTCTGTGATGTCACAGCACATCTCATCCTTGAGCTAAAGCCATAATTTTGTGGATAATTTATTCTGTGGTCCCCATCTGGCCAGTGTCCTAGGTTGCAGTGTATTCTATTACCATCTTCAGGAGCTGTTAAAACTAGATGGGGCTGTGTCCCTTGCCTCCTCTGTCTGGACTATCTTCTGTTAATGGGCCAGCTGTCAAAACCAGGTGGGGCAGGGTTCCTTATCTCTCCCATGACCCATCCTCCCTCTAGGGGGGATATCTCCTGTTAATGGGCCATCTAGTCTCACCACATGACTGATAAAATTACATCCTCCCATTGTGAGATGCTCTGCCCAGAGCGAGGAACCAAGCATCCCATCCTGAATATAAGCTAAGATTTCGAACACCAGAGTCAGCCCTTACCTACTGGATTCCCAGCGGACAAGAGCTACCACTGGACCTTCAGGTGAAGACCAGACCTTTTCTACAGGATCACTGCTTCAACAGAACCATCTTCAGCAGAACTCTGGAGGACTGCAGCCACCATTTTATTGGACTGCTACCAACACCCTGACTGACAGAGTGTCAGGCCGTATCCTGACTCAGTCAGTGGTTTCTTTTTTGTACTATTGCATTTATTTTAGTTTTTCCTACTAAATTGTACTTCTGACTTGGAGTTTCTCACTGGTTTTGCTTTCAAACCAGCACAGCCAGTAATGGTGATATGGAATATCCAGCTCTAGGACTTTGTGTACCACATCAAAACCAGACCAGCTCCTGCAATGCAAAAAACTTTTTTTTTTTTTCCCCCACAAAATCTCAGAATGGTTTGGGTTGGAAGGGGAACTTCAGGATTATCTCTTCACAACACCCCCCCTCTCCCTCCCCGTTCCCCCAGCCCTTCTCCTAACTTTGGCTAGCTTTCCTTTGGTTTTCCCTTTAATAAGTTTCCTCTTAGGGCATTGCCTCCTCTCATGTCCACATTATCACTTCCTTCATGGTGCCTGTGGTTTTTATTGCTTCATTTGTACAGTTGTTCTCTATTTCCTTCCAGCTCCCTACCGTCCCCATATAAATTCAATATAAAATTTTCTGGAGTGTTAAATACAGAATGAGGAAAAAAGATTATGGCAGGAGGTGGTAGTTAGGACGTGCCCTACATGTGAAGGTCTGTACACATCCTGCTTATGGCTCAGAATATCAGTGTGGTCTAGGGAAACTGCAGTCATGTTTTGGGAATGGGCAGGGTGAGACATAGAAATTAAAAGGCTCCTTTCCCTGTGACTATCAAACTAGAAGGACAAGAAAGGAGAGGGAAGAGCCCAAAGAGGTGGCTGGGGTAGGTGGCTCCAAATGCTGAGGCAGCTGAGAGGACATTCCCATCTCCCATTAGCAACCCTGCTTCACCAAGAATTGGCAGAGCTTTTCCAGTTCAGCTCCCAGACCTTTGCCGTGGCATTCCCTGCAGAAATCAAGAACACTGGGCAGAAACCAAGCTCTCTTTCTGTTTTTTTCTACAGAGGAAGGAAAGATGCAGCCACACGGTTGCTGGGATGTTCAAGGATGCATGGGAGAACATACTGCCTCCTCCTCACATGAAGGGCATGACTGCAATTTTGGGACCATCTCTACAAAGGTCTTTTCAGCCACCAAAGCACTGCATTACACTTTTTAAAAATATATCTTGGAGCTTGCACAGGCTGTTTGAATTATATCGGGGCACAAGCATGGGTATCTCATATGTGAACATGAATTTAGAAAACAAATAGGGAACAAGCCATGGCCTCCAACAGTGATTTAACCCACAAGTTCATCAATGTTTAAGCGCCATCCCAGGTACAGATTGCTCTCAGTTTTACCATGATGGGGCAGATAAATGGAATTGGTCTCAAATACACCGAGGAATCCTGAAGCATCTACAGAGAGAATCCCACTGAGGAAGAGATGTTTGTGAGCATGTTTGGTAGCAGGAGTATACTGAGAAATGACACATGGGAGAAGAGACTGTTGATGGCATGTTTTCAAAGCCACTTGCTTTTACTTTGTTTATGACAGTTTTTGTTGCTTGTGTATTTATTCTGGAGAAGTAAAGGATGCTAGATGCTAGTGCTAGTACTAAAAAAAAAAAGTTTGCTAGTGCTCTCTGACAGCAAAATGGAATTATAAGTGAGAGAGGCTTTGGTTTCTCATGCCACTAGTTGGTCTTCAGATGCTGCTAAGATCAGTCTAAATAATTATTTTCTGGGGACACTGGAAGGAGTTGATGAGGACGGACTAAATTCCACATTAAAATCCAGCCCCTCCTGGGCAGGGACCTACTGTGACCACCAGACCAGCACCCTCATGGGATCACAAGGTAACTCAGGCTGATGAGTCTGGACTAGGTGGTCTTTAAGGTCCCTTCCAATGCAAACCATTCTATGATTCACTTGCACATGCCTTTACCTGCAGGCAGTGTTTCTGCAGGGATGATTTCCAGAGAAACATTATGATTTAAACTAACTCTGTGGGAAATTGTAGGAAAGAAATGGGATGGAAAGAGGATGGCCATGGAGAGAAGCTGTGAGGTGATAAAAAGAAAGCATGGCACAGTTAAGAAGTAGGGTCATTCTTTGTTTTTTAAAAAACCATACAAAATGTTATTTAAAACCTTATATAAAATACCTTTAACAAAACATATCTAATTTAAGCAGAAGCTTAAATTACTAAATCCAGCAAAGTAGTTTGTCTGATGAGGGATGGCAGGTTTTAGTAGAAGCCAGATCTTTCTATTTGTTTGCCTGGACTCCCAGCTTAGATGGAGCTGAGAAGCTATAATGGGAATGAATTATGACTTGGTTTTGCAGCCAGTTATGGTTTGAGGGATGAGAAAACATCTGTCCATTCCCCATCTGACACTCATCTCCTCCCAGCCTATGACAGATGCTCTGAATTATAAATTCACAATGCAATCCGGTCCAGAAAAGCCATGACAAATGAGGACAATTAGACAGTTATGACAGCAGAAATGACCAAACACTTAAGCAGCTGAGACAATCTGAATAGGTTTGTATTAAGGGATGGAGATGGAAAGGCCATGTGGTCCACAACCAAACCAGAGGGCTTGTTAGGTTAATTTCCACTCTGAATGAACGGGGTTACTCATGGCTGTGTCTGTAAAAAGATAAATCTTGTAAATACAGGCTCTTTGGGGAAATGCTTAGACAGCACAATCCAGTTTGACCCTTTCCAGCCACTGGGCGTGTGTTGGCATTCTCTTTCCATTTGCTCACAGTCTGACATTTACAAGATGTTGGATGTAGAAACCAGCAGCTGCCAAGGTGGGGTTGCCCCAGGGGCCAAGTTCACGTTTGGGAAAATCCTGCCCTGCTTTGTGATATAATAAATATGTTTCCTCTAGAAAAATTTAGGTCTTAGATTATTGGTTTTCCCTAAGCCTCTGCTGGGTCAGTGTTTCTCCTCTGCCTTCTCTTGTGGTGGCAGAAGCAACTCATAGACTCTCCTTCAAAGGGATGGTAAATCCTGACTACAAAAGCAATGATCATTTCAGTCATTAAAGCTGTGAGTGATCAACCTGCAAAAAGCATTGTAAAGGTGTCAGCTGTGCTTAATAGCATTTGGATGGATTTATGACTCTGTTCTGACACATCATCAATGAAATTACTCTAGAAATAAGCAGATGTGAGCAGAAGTGTCTCATGTGGCAAAGCACAGGCTCTGCTGCATTGATCCAGTGTTAACCTCTGGTTAATAGACCACTAGTGAGCTATAAAACCGTGAGAAGGTGTTTCACAGAACAGAAACCAAGTGTATTGTGTATTAATACATTGCTGAAGTCTGGAGACGTCATCAAGGGCTGGTCCTGACTGTCATCAGTATCCGAAAGCTAACGTAGAATTGTACCCATTATCTTTATTTAAATAATTTTTTATAGTCATCACTGTATAACTGTGCTTTTCTAGAGCAATAAACTTATTTCCACCAAGGGAGACGATTCTGTTTATTCTCTCCAAATTCATCCAGACTATTTCATTGATTGCCAAACAGCAGTTACAAAGTGCAGTGTATCTCCAAATTTCTTGGATGCTCTTAAGATTGAAAGGCATCTGGGAAACCTCTAATGCCCTTACACAACATTTTGAATGAAGCACCTTCTTCCACTCAGCCTGAGTATCATGGTCAGGACTTAAAAGAGGGATCAGTAGGTGAGAGAAGTCAGTGGCACGAAGTCCCCAAGCAATTTAGTTGTCATGTCCAGAGGAAACGAGCCGTGCACATGGGATTCACATGTGTCCGTGGCACATGCCACATCTCTGGAAGTGTTCAAGACCAGGTTGGACAGGGCCTGGAGCAACCTGGTCTAATGGAAGGAGTCCCTGTCCATGGCAGGGATTAGAATGAGATGAACTGTCATGTCTCTTCTCACCCAAACACTTCTGTGATTCGGTGATTCCTTCAAAGATGGCATCTTGGAAGAATTTAGCAGCCAGGTTTCCCCACTGAGCAAAACACATGATGCAAATCTCGTGGGTTTGCCCCAAGGATTTGCCAGCGTTATGCAAATTCAGACAGCTTTTTCCTGTGAAGACCAGTGAATGTAGTTGCAAGATTTTGGTACTGAAATTAGAGCTGCACATTTGAAATATTGGTGTACAAGGAAGAGAGAGGTAGGCAGCTCAGGAGACAGTGGTGGAAGTGTAAGGCAGTAGAATGGTGTTTTACTTGCCTCTTTCTGGGAAATGGGTTAAACACTTGGGTTGAAACTCACAGCAAAAATAAAGACAATTAAAGGTCCTGGAAAACTCAGCTAAGGATTTAAATGCAATAAATAATGCCTTTGGAGGGGAGTAACAGAAAGTTCTTGCTGCACAGGATCTGGCTGGGTGCATGAGAACACTGAGGGGCCAGGGAGGGCCAAAATTTCTGTGTGTCAAGTTCTGAACAGCCCAGGGTTTTCATTCAAGCTTCTCCCTAAGCAAAGCAGAAGAAAAATCTCATCGTTGCAGAGAGTCTTGCTAATAGAAATATTCAATAACCATAATTGGAGCTTGGCTTTCTCACAAATTCAAAGCAATTTCCCCAGAATATCAGGAAAATATATGGCTTTTCTTGAGGCAGCAGAAGCACCATATAAATCAAATTTTTAATTGACTTGAAGACATTTCAGATGTAATTTGTCTGATGAGATGAAGTCAGATTGAAAACAGTGATGCAGGGAAGAAAGAAGAAAATCAGAACACAAACCCAAGCAGATATTAGACCATGAATACATATTAGTGAATCATAACAAGAAAAAGGAAAGGAGTCACAACCCTAAGGCCCTAAGAAGGAACCTACTCAGAACATAGCTTGACCAGAATCTTCAAGGACCAAATCTCTGACCTTTGTATTTTTTTCCCAAAAATTTCCATTTTAGTAAATGGGTAAAATATGACTGCTTCTGAGCTTGTTGTTATAAATGGGTTGAGAAATGCATGAAGCCAAGTATGTGGTCACACACCATCATTTTCATCTCAGGGCTGGTTCTAAGCACCTCTTGAGCATCCTGAAAAAGGGTTTTTCCTAACTGCCAGTTGGGAGCTGAAACAGTGGAGAATGTTTCCAAGAGGAAGTGCTCCTTCAAAACCCCTTTTCATACATGGTAGGTATAAGGTAGGTGGTAAGATGACTTTCCCAAAATTAAATTACAAACTGAGTCAGCCTTTTCGCAGACTTATAAAATTACAATTGAACCATGCAGGCAGCCTCTGTATTTGCTGATCATTCCCAGTAGTCCCATTGGAGTAGAAAGTGCCTTTTTCTGAATGGAAGCCACAAAGATCAAGCCAAAACTGAGCACCGAGCAATCAGCAGATCTATGACAGCTCATGCTGAACACCCTAAGCCATAGAATCACAGAATGGTTTGGGTTGGAAGGGACCTTAAAAACCATCTTATTCCATCCCCCTGCCACAGGCAGGGAAACCTTTAACTATCAATGATTACTTCAAGCCCCATCCAGTTTGGCCTGGAACACTTCCAGAGATGGGGCAGCCACAGCTTCTCTAGGAAATCAGTGCCAGTGCCTCACCACCATCACAGCCAGGAATTTCTGCCCAGTATCCCATCTAACCCAGCCTACTGTCACTGTGAAGGCATGCTCTCTTGTCTTATCACTCCATGTCCTTGTCTGAAGTGCCTCTCCAGGTCTCTTGGAGCCCCTTTAGGCACTGAAAGGGGCTCTAAGGTGTCTCCAGAGCCTTCTTTTCTCCAGGCTGAACACTCCTCAGCTGTCTCAGCCTATCTCCAGAGCAGAGAGGCTCCAGTCCTCCTCATACTGTGCATCATACTGTGGGCTCCTCTCCACACCCTACAGCAAACCCTTCATCTCCATGGGGCTGTGGCACTGGTAGAGCTGGGATTTGGCATCAGCAACTTCCCTCCCCACCCCACTGCCATCCCATAGGACAGTGCATTCATTTGGAGAGGCACTGACCAAGCAATTCAGCCCAGGAAATTTAAGGCTAATGGTTCCTGCGTGGCAGCTCCTGCTGAGAGACACATGATGGTGTAAGATCCACTGGTGGAGAGACTGAAAAATGGGAATGAGTGACTCTTCCCAGAGTCTGTTTTATTCCCTGCTTCTGCGTCTTCCTGGACAACTTGCTGTTGCTGCATTTCAATTTAAAAGACTTTTTTAAAAAAATCACTGTAAAAGGGCTAAATTGACTGGCTTTGCTTTGTTCTGAGCAGAAGAGATGAGATTACTTTTTAATTTACCTGTCTCTCTGCAATGATTACCTGCTTTCCAGCTATGTTGCTAATGAGTATCAGGACCATCATTTTACTACTGGAGAAACTGAGGCATGGGCAGTGACTGTGACATTCCCCAGGACAGGAGTGGGGATTATTCCTGGGATCTGAAATCCCTTAATCTGGTCCCTGTGCTGCAGCCCCAAGCCAGTCACATAGAAATTGCACTTCATAGATACAGTCTTACTGACTGCTTTTGCACTGCTCTGGATATGGTTTTTCTTACAGGTAATTATCATGGAAAAACAATTGCAGAAGCAGGGAAGAGAGGTAATGGTCCATGTGGCAAATGAGCATGAGCAGTGGACCTCCAGGCTGACTGGAAAAGCAGAAAAGCAGCATTTTTTAGACTGGTTTAGTAATGAACCAGGTTAAAAACTTCAACCAACATTTATGGATGCAGAAAACAGGAGGGTTTGTAGGAAAAATAATCGTAAAATACATTTCCACATGTTTGAAACTGGAGTCAGGGCTGCTTGAACAAGGGTGGCTGTTTTTTTTAAAGACTGAGTTGCAGCCCTGGAACTCTTTAACCCAAGAGAGCCTACAAGAAAGATGGAAAGAGGCTATTTACAAGGCAGTGTAGTGACAGAACAAGGGGGAATGGTTTCACACTGACAGGACAAGGCTTCCCACTAACAGAGGGCAGGGTTAGATGAGATATTGGGAAGAAATTCTTGGCTGTGCGGGTGGTGAGGCCCTGGCACAGGTTTCCCAGGGGAGTTGTGGCTGTCCCATCTCTGGAAGTGTTCCACGCCAAAATGGATGGGGCTTGGAGCCACGTGGTCTAGTGGAAGGGGTTGTAACAAGATGATTTTTAAGGTCCCCTCCAATCCCAGTCATTCTATGAATGTATGATTTTAAAATCTTTCCAAATGGGTTCAGTGAAATTGTGCAGTCCTACCTCCAGTAAACAAACCCCATAAATTTCAGAAGGAATTTACTTTCAAAGCAGTGAGCTAGAAGAGGTATCAAATGCCACTTCAAATGTCTGTCAATCACGTCGCTGCCCTCCAACGTGCAGAGCCTAGGCTGTGGGCTGGCAGTGGCTCCTTGGTCAGGATTTACCAGCTGTGCTTACCTGGGAAGGTCCAGGTAAGGAAGGTCGGGCTGGGAATGTAAGGTCAGGCTGGGAAAGTCCTGTCCATGCAGCCACCCATGCTGGGGGGTTCCCAGGAACGAGGGAGCACATGCATCTGCAAGGAGAGTTGTTTCTTTAGTGAAACTTGTTAGAGTAGTGATGCTCAGGGTAAGGTGGGTGGATGTGTGAATATCTTGAAGAGAAGTGGGGTTTTTCTCTCTTTCAAAAAAGAAAAAGAACTTGGAAATTACAGAGTGATACGTTGCTTTTAAGAGATACTAGTTTAGGTTGCAAATGCCTGTGTCTGAAATCTAGAAAAATACTAAGTTGAGATTTAAGAGCTTATACAACTGCAGTTCTGCCAGTAGTGTGTGTTTGCCCAGCCCAATATTTCAGTCACACACCTCCTTCCTCACAATGCTTCTTTCTCATTTAATGTCCAGAAATGATTGGGGACAACCCAAGCCTCAGGGGAACCGCACAGGCTGATCATCCCAGCATCTTCATGCTTGGCTACAACATAAAAAGTATTGACTTAGCACCAAGCTTTCACTAACAAAATTAGAGAGCCAGCCAATGACAGAAAGAGGCAGCAGGACATGGGTGCAAGGTGCTGCAGTGATACACAGGCAGCAGTGCGTGGGTTGTGCTGAGATGCTGCTGCTCTGCTCATCTCTGACAAATATTGATATATTTAAACACAATCTGGAGTAGAAAAACACAACCAGATGTTGCTGGCTATTGGGTGACAGGATACCTGATAGCTGTTCTCACTTCTCCAAGAACTGACATTTACCTTGTGACACCACCACATCTCCACCCCAGGGGCTTTTCAGAACAGACCATGCTCTCCCCAGCATGTTTATTAACCATCTCTCCACCTTCTGCTCCAGCTGCCCCAGGGATGATGTTGCCACTTGGAAACTGAACCCACACTGGGAGGCACAGAAAATGCAGGGTCTAGGGGAGGCATGGCAAACACAGGGTCTAGGGGAGACAAATCACCACTTGACCAGAAAGAAACAGACTCTGAACTCCAAATAAAAGTTCAAACCAGTGTGGTTTGGGCTTATCAGTGCCTTATGAGGAGTTAAAGGCCTTTAAGACCCTCCCTGTAGCTGCCCATCCGAGGTTCTGTTTCATTTTGCTCAAAAGAAAGAGTAGGTATGCTGTGACATTTCCTCTTCAAGGCCAGGCTGAACTGGGCTTGGAGCAACCTGGTCTAGTAGAAGATGTGCCATGGCAGGGGGTTGGAATGAGATGAGTTTTAAGGTCCCTTCCAACCCAAATCATTCTATGATTCTAGGATTCTCTTCCCCATTTTCTCTTCCCTATCTCTTCTACCTCCTTTCCACAACAGTCCTCTGCTTAATCTGTTTAGGAGCAAGAAGATGTTCATAACCAGATCTTCTCACAGACTGAGGATGAGAGAAACCTCCCCGAGCTCTGGCAGTTGGATTTGCAGCGGGCAGGCTGGAACCCAAACAAGCACCTAGGCATGACAGATCTTTGTCACACCCACAGCCAGCCAGCTCAGCAACACTATTTGCTGAATATTTGATATTTTGGTAGAAAATGAAAGAAATAGGATTAATCTGACAACATCCATCCAGCTCTATCCCCAGTAACAATAAAGGGGAAAATTTAATAGAATCACAGAATTGTTTAGGTTGGAAAAGCCCTCTGAGATCACTGAGTCCAACTGTTCCCCTAGCACTGCCAAGCCTACCACTAACCTATGTCCCCAGGTGCCACATCAACAAGGCTTTTGAATCCCTCCAGGAATGGAGACTCCACCACTGCCCAGGGCAGCCGGTGCCAGGCCTGTACAACCCTTTTGAGGAAGTCATTTTCCCTCATATCCAACCTAAACCTCCCGTGGCACAACTTGCCATTTGCTTTAAGTCAGATATCTCCCAAACCGGTTAGTCAGGCCTGTGAACTGTGACACAAGGCTGCAGAGCCAGACAGGAATATCAAGGGGACAAAGCAAATTATACTATATAAAAGCACTGATGTGACTTGGGATGGGTCTTCCAACGACCAGGAAACTTCTACTTGCAATAAACAGCAGGATATGGCGAAATCATTGAGTACTGATTTTATCCTGAGGCAAACAACCTTCCCAACTTGTACATCTGTGTATAAATGACTACAATGAGGCAGCACCACTGTGAACACCTGTGCATTTATGCACAGAGAAGATGCAGACTTGTTGCGATCATAGACACACAGATCCATTTTAACCAGACCTCCTGCTATATAAAGGGTGGCTCAACAGTTGCCCTTGCCAGATGAAAGGAGGAATATTCACTGTCAAGAAACACCTGAGCAACTCACCAGGCAGAAATGGCTCCAGGTACTTTTTATTACAGTTTTAAAGGATTTTTCAGTGCTGCCATGTGTGTAGGGTGAGAGAAGATGATGATGGGGTGGTGTGTGGTGGGATACACACACTCTGTGACAGCCCTAACTTAAAGTATAGCAATTTATAAACCAATGAAAAAACACCCCTTTCCCTGCAATGTGACTTTAATCCATGAATTAATCTTTCGCTTAAACAGGCCAAGTCCTACAGGCTCCAGGGCATTTCTCCTCCAAATGGTATTTATTTAAATTTGTGGTCTTTGCAGCAGACAGACACTACTGTGAGTCAGATGTCACAGGCTGAAACTATTTAGCATTGACAAAGATCACCAAATTCTGCAGTTATATCCCAGAGAGCTGGTCAGAGCACAGGTAATGTCACCATCTCTCACCCCAGTGAGGGCAGACAGCCAGCATCACATCAGAAGTACAGCATAAATCATGATACAGTGAGGTGCTCCCAGGCCCTCACCTGGCATTCATCATCCCCTGCTTGCTCATGTAACCAGAGTGCACCATGCTCTTTTCACATGGGCAAGGATTCATGAGAAGAGGAAAAACATGAGTGTGTCAGAGAAAAACATTGGGGGACACCTAGTTTTCATGGAGCAACCATGACTCCAGCCAGGAAGACGCTGCTGGTAACACTAGGAGAAGCACAAACTCTGGGGGCTACACAAACTCTGGGGGCGGGTCTTGGTGAAAGGTTTCAAAGAATTTTGGAGAAGGCTAAGCTTACTCTTGGTGCCAACAGGTACCAGGGAAGATGAGCCTTCAGCCAGCATGGACAGAAGAGATTGGGAATTAATTCCCAGGTGCCACTCCCTCCTCAAACCAGTTTCCTAAGGACTGCTAACACCTTCCTCTGTGCTTTGCTGCAGGGTCATGGTTCTCTCCTCTCGCCATTGCCATGATCACTCTGGGACTGCAGTGGCCACAACAAGCTGCCACCTTCCCGGCCATACCCCTTTCCAGCCTGTTTGCCAATGCTGTGCTGAGGGCTCAGCACCTTCACCTCCTGGCTGCTGAGACATACAAGGAGTTTGTAAGTGGTGTCGCCTCTGGTCATCTCCTCCACTTTAGCTTGATGGCTTCAGGACTGAGTAACAGACACTTTCAACTCTTGGTGTCTCCTTTGTCCTCTTTCCATGAGGAGAGAGGATGTTAACAGGATAGCACAGGTTATGTCCCATCAGACTAGATCCTGTTTCCTCCTCTCAGCCCTCTGCCCCCCTACTCTGATCCTGCACATCCCCCTTCTCAGGACTATGGCTGCACAGGATCAGCTGGGACACAGCACAGATATATGATAAGACTTTCCTGTGTTGGTCACCTCTGGCCCTGGGAGAGTCTGAGTGCTTAAAACTATCTAGTTTCTTCTGCTGGCAGGAGCTGGCATGAGCTGTCACTTTGGCAAGACCTGTCCTTTTCGGTCATTTACTCCTTGGGAAAACTTAGTCCAGATGTGGTTTGTAGTCACCTCAGCACCTTGGCTTAGGAAGACCTTTAGGGCCAGTAGCTATTGTGCCAACACAATATTGCTGCTTCCTACCTGCTAACTCTGTCCAAAGGCACTGCATGTCTCACATTTATTTCTTGCAAAGAGTAACCATTCAGAACAACTTGGGAAGTGTCTGAGGTCTTCTCCAGAACACGGGCAACAGATTTGAGTGTATTTGGGATGTCTCCATAGGAACGGACCTATATTCCAGAGGACCAAAGACAAACAAACAAGGATTCCCAGGTAGCATTTTGTTACTCGGAAACCATCCCTGCTCCCATGAAGAAGGATGATGCTCAGCAGAAATCAGTAAGTTTTATTCACCTTCTGGGCAAGCACAGACCTGCCTGGAGAGCCTAGCTGTGCTTCACTGCAGGAACAGAGGGTTTTCATCTGTGAACACTTGGGTGCTTCATCCCTCCTCTCCCTTTTTGATTGCTTGAACTCTGCAGAAAGAAAGAAATACTTTCCTGGGCTACACTATAAATCACGTTCCCACCCAAAGGATGAGAAGAACTATTGTCTGTACAGGACACAGGTCTGAGTGGTGCTCTCCAGCCTGAAAACTTTGTGTCTGCTGAAGCTGTAGGAGTGGTGGCACATCTCCAGGTGTTCCAGGAGAAGCAGGACATGCTACCAAATACCCCTGCACAGGTTTGACCCTTTCTTGTCTTAATTTCAGGACATGGAGCTTCTTCAGTTTTCCCTGGTTCTCATCCAGTCCTGGCTGACCCCGGTGCACTACCTAAGCAAGATGTTCACAAACAATCTGGTTTTTGGCACCTCAGACAGAGTGTACGAAAAACTAAAGGACTTGGAAGAAGGGATCCAGTCTCTGATGACGGTAAGTTGCAGCATGTAGCATGACTATAGAATTACCGAGATCTCCCAGACAGAGGGGACTCAGCTCTCGTGGATCCAAAGATCATAAGAAATCTCACCACCTTCCAGTCTGAAGACCAGTGTCATCCTTAGGACTTTGTTTACCTTTAGATAATGAGATCATGACACTGCACATTGGGTTTCATCACTAGGGAGGATAAGAAAACATAGAACAGATGTTAACACCCATCACAAAGCACTACTGATCAGGAATCACAACAATTCACACCCAAAGTCTTCCCAAACTCAGCAACAAAAAATATTCAGTTGTACTAACAGCAAAATAATGTTTGCTACATCTCCATGCAAAATACTTTGAAATGTGGCAAATTTTGTGATGATTCACAACTTTTTATAAAAACATCTGTGTACAGATGGAAACCTGTACTCTGGTGTTTCCCTTACACGTTAATACAGCATCCAGAGAGCTGAAAGCTGAGGGATGATCCTCTTCAAGGAAGAAGATTCACAGAATGGTCTGGGTTGGAAGGGACCTTAAAGCTTATCTCGTTCCAACCCCACGCCACGGGCAGGGGCACCTTTCACTAGACCAGGTTGTTCCGAGCCCCGTCCAACCTGGCTTTGAACACTTCCAGGGATGAGGCAGCCACAGGTTCACTGGACAACCTGTGCCAGGGCCTCACCATCCTCATAGGGAAGAATTTCTTCCTAATATCTAATCTTAATCTCTCCCCTTTTAGTAAAAACCATTCCTCCTTGTCCTGTCTCTATCAGTCCATGTAAAAAGTCACTGTCTACCTTTGCTCTAAGTCATCTTTATAATCTACTTTATTTTTGCCTTGTTGTTTTAAATGAAATTGTATATTATCTGCCAGGACACCTTTTCAGTTATGTTTATTCTGTAATTAAGTTTATCTGGCAGGTTCACCCTGTAGCTAGAGCTCTGAGACCTGCAGCTGCGAGATATGAGTCTGGAACTTTGTTTACATCTTCCAACATGAAAATGATTCTGAAAGTCAGGCTCAGAGAGTAAACAGACACCTTCTGGCATTTCATCAAGAGAAAGTAGGGATAGGTATCGGTACCACTTTCACATTTCTGTGTGTGGAAGAAATTCTTTACTGTGATGGTGGTGAGGCCCTGGCACAGGTCGCCCAGAGAAGCTGTGGCTGCTCATCCCTGAAAATGTTCAAGGCCAGGTTAGACGGGGCTTGGAGCAACCTGGTCTAGTGGAAGGTGTCCTGACCCATGGCAGGGGGGCTTTGAATGAGATAGTCTTTAAGGTCCCTTCTAACTCAAACAGGTCTGTGACTTCATGATTCTATGATTTTGGTCCTCGTTTGGTATGTGCTTGGGCATTAGGAAATGGTACACAGAAACCAGCCAATCATATTTCACCATTTAATGGCACCTTTTCCTTAAACAACACTTTCCTGTTTGTGGCACCTCGTGACCACAGCAGGGCAGGAGGAGTGCAGCTCTCAGCTCCAGATGTACATGGCTTGGGTCTGGGTTAGAGCTTTGTTTGCTTACAAAGTGAGAGGAAAGGGAGAATTACTTGCCCGGTTCCCTATCTCCTTGACTGGAGGAGCTACAGAGAGACCCTGCAACTTTCCCTTTAAGACCCCAAAGACACACTCCTGCCTCCCTGCAGCCCTGTGCCCAGCTCTCTTCTCACTGTAGCATCACCCCTGCATCACTGCTCTTCCTGCAAATACATACACTCAAAAATATATTTGAAATATGCTTTAAGACTGGAGGGAGAAACCTCTGACCTCATTTAAAGTTCAATAGGAACTGTGGCACTGGGCCCGTGTAAGATCATAGAATCATTGAGGTTGGAAAAGACCTCCAAGGTCACTGAGTCCAAGATTGATCACTGCCTTGTCAACCAGACCAGAGCACTGAGTGCCATGTCCAGTCATTCCCTGAACACCTCAGGGACAGTGACTTCACCACCTCCCTGGGTAGTCCCTTCCAATGTTTAAGAATCCTTTCTGTGAAGAAATTTTTCCTGATGTCTAACCTGAAACACCTCTGGCAGAGCTTGAGTCTGTGTTCTGTTGTCCTGTCACTTGTTCCCTGGGAACAGAGCCTGACTCCCACCTGGCTCCACCCTCCTATCAGGGAGTTATAGAGAGTGAGAAGGTCTCCTCAGAGCCTAATTTTCTCTAGTCTGAGCCCCCCAGCTACTTCGGCTGCTCCTGGTGCTCCAGACCCCTTCCCAGCTCTGCTCCCTTCTCTGGACATGCTCAAGCACCTCAATGTCTTTCTTGTCAGGAGGGGCCTATAAGTGCCCCCAGGACTGGAGGTACCCCAGCAGCGCCCAGGACAGGCAGGCCATCACTGCCCTTATCCTGCTGGACATACCATGGCTAATGCAAGCCAGGTGCCATTAGCTTCTTGCCCATCTGGGCATATATGGGCTCATGTTCAGCTGCTGTTGACCAGTATTTCCAGGGACATTCCCTGCCACTCTGCCTCAGCCTGGAGCACTGCATGAGGTTATTGTGACCCGTGCTCATTCCCAGGCCCTCACCACCTCCCCCAGCACCTCTCAATCCTCTTGCAGGAGCTGCAGGACCGAAGCCCACGGAGTCCTCAGATCCTCAAACTCACTTATGAGAAATTTGACATCCACCTGCGCAGTGAGGATGCGCTACTGCAGAACTATGGCTTGCTCTCCTGCTTCAAGAAGGACCTGCACAAGGTGGAGACCTACCTGAAGGTGATGAAGTGCCGGCGCTATGAAGAGGGGAACTGCACCATTTGACACTGGGGACAGCTCTGTTCCCACTCCAGCCTCTTGCTGACCATGGCTACCCTCCTCCTCTGAAAGAAAACTGGGGAATAAACCTGCTATTGCCAACATGTCTGCTTTTTGGGGTGGGACAGGCTACTGTGAGGGGCTGGGAGGGAGGAGTGGCCAATGGGACAGGGTGGATTTGGGGCTTGGGATGTAGATTTCGGATTAAGGAAGCATATCTGGAGCTTGAGGGGCAGGAGAAGCAGATTTGGGGTAGATTTGTTCTGGGGAGTAGGTTTGAGACTGTGGTTAGATTTGGAACAGTGGAGCAATTTGGGAGTAGATTTGGGGCTAGAGTGTGGATTTGAGTCTGAGGAGGGTGGATTTGGGACTAGAGGGTGCAGATTTTGAGCTGGGGTGTGGATTTGGTGCTGAGGGTAGATTTGGGATTAGGGGGTGGATTTTTGGCTGCAAGGGATAAAGTTGGACCAAAACATGTGGAGCTGGGACTGGAAGTTGGATTTAAGGCTTCAAGGAACAGAGTAAAATAAAGAATAAAGTGCAAGAGAAGGTAGGATGGACTCGTATCCCCAAAGATGACTTTCCAGAGACATCTGTTTGGAAAAGGTTCTGGGAAAAGGTCTTGCTGTGGTTTTTATCTTTATTTTTCAGTATGAAGGTGATGAAGACCCGGAAAAGGTATTCAGAGAACCTGTGATTGCCCCATCCCTGGAAGTGTTCACGGCCATGTTGGACGGGGCTTGGAACAACCTGGTCTGGTGGAAGGTGTTCCTTCTCAAGGCAGGGGGGTAAAATTGGACAATCCTTCTAAGCCAGTCCATTGTAGGATTCTATGCTGTGGTTCTATGAGTATGACATAGTCTCTTGGTGATGGATATTCTGTTCCTGGAGCCCTGGTCCTGCTCCAAGCTGTGACATGAGCACCACCACAGCAATGCCTCAGCTCTGCCTCCTCTGTTACCAGGAGACTCCAGGCAGTCACTCGTGGTTCAGACCTGCTCACACGTCCCATGTATGTTCTGCTCTTGCTGGCCTTGCTACTGGCAGTGGCCCCGTGCCCGAGGCACTCCAGGAAGCCCTTCCGGCACCCCTGCACCTCCCCACAGCATCAGCTGCTGGACTGCTGCCATGCTGGGCTGACCAATGTGCCCCCAAGCCAGTGGACGGGATCTCACAATCTCATGAGTACCTGCCGACCCACAGAGCCTCTTGAAATTCCTCTCCTCAGCTTGTTCTCGCTGGTAACCCCTCCTGGGACAGCTGGGAGAACACGGCAGAAGACTTGGTAGATCTGGGAGGCTTGTGCTGCAGCACAAGAGTGAAACCAGGTTGGCCATGCTGTGGCATTTCCAGGCAAGCCATGCTCTTACCTCAGCAGCACAATTTACTAGGAAATGGGTTTTCCTGAGGAGTGATAGTGTCAATAATTTCTTTGTAGAGATTTCACTGATGTGAGAGATTGAAATAGTTCATGCCTCAAACATTGATATAGAGTTTTGCTCATTATAACAAAAACTGTATAAAGAAGCTACAACCAAAGAAGCCTCTCTGAAGATGCCTGACTGGGACTCTGGACTGTAAGTTAAACCACTAAGAGTAGTGTGGTGGTTTTGTATGGGTTGATGTTTGGTGAGGAGGGAAGAAGGCAGCCATGGAAGAGATTCTCTGTGAGGAGCTGCTAAAAGCATCTTCGGTGCCTGGAAAAACCAATCGCTGGCTGGCTCTGAGAAGAGGCACACTGCTAAGCCAATTAGTAAAGCTGGTAATGCCTCTATGATAATATATTTAAGGAAGGAAAAAACACAAGAAGTTATCTTTCTTCCTTGCTTCCGAAGAGTGGTGAGGGGTCTGCCAGGCTAGGCTCCTTCCCAGCGGGGTTGGGGTCCTTTCTGACGCGGCTGCCAGGGCCATGCCGCTGGGGGCCATCCCAGCACCTCGAGACTCCCCAGTGGCTGAAGCTGGGAGTGGCCACATGGCCTGCACCACATGGCCAGGGTGTCACCATGTGGTCGCTGCCACCTCAACATGGCTCTCAATGAACTTCAGTTGCTCAGCCGCTTTTAGCCAGCCATGCTGCGGACAGAAGGGCAAAAAGAAGCGGCAACAATTTTTTTCTCTTTTTCAGTACCTTGCATGAGGAAAAGCGCTGAGCGGAGCTGGCGGCCAATGTGGCCTGGTGCGGTGCTGGCGGGGGACACATGACCAGCAGTGAGAGGCATGGCGAGCAGTTCCCTGATGCAGAGCCCAGATGCAATCAACTTTTCAACGCTGCAGAACTCTATAAAAACTTTCTAATTGACAGAACTTCAGAACAAACGAACCTACAAACACCAATTCTCTCCCGAGTCAGAGAAAAGGAAAAGGTCAAGACACGTGAAGAGAAAAATACAGTAACACCAAGGTTGGTGCAAAGGAAGAAGAGGGAGGAGGAAGTGCGTCAAGTGTCAGAGCTGAGATTCTTCTGCAAGCTATGGTGAGGACTGTAGTACAACAAACTATTTCCCCGTAATTCATGATGTGCATGAGGGGATGCAGAATTCACCCACAGCATGTGAGAAGAACGATTCTCGCACTG
>VWPU01005221.1:0-35613 GCA_013398955.1 Callaeas wilsoni | reverse complement strand
CGAGGGCGCTCGCCGGGCCGGGCAAGGGCGGGGCTGCGCCCGCCCCGTCAGGCGTTGGCCGTGCCCGGCGCCCGCCGGGAGCTCCTGGGCGAGCCGAGCCCGAGATTCCCAGGCGGGGCGGTGCCGGCGGGGGCCGCTCTCCCCCCGCGCCCTGCCCGGCAGCGCATATAGCCTGGGCGTTGCTGGGGGCCGCTGCGGGGCCCGGTCGGAGGCCGTGAGTACGGGGAGGTGCTGCGGGTAGGACCGGGCGGGGGCCCTGCCGGGAGGGCGCTGCGGTCAGGGGGCGGGGGTGCCAGTGTCTGTGCTCTGTGCCCTGCTCGGCTCTGCGGCCCCAGGCCGTGGCCCCCGGCGCTGGAGGGGAGCGCGCCTGCCCCGCTGGAACCCGCTCGGGGAGCGGGGCTGGGGCCGCGGCCGCGGCCGCGGGAGGAGAGGGAGCGGAGAGCGAGGCCCAGGGGAACCGCGGGGGGACGTGGAACGTGGGGCTGTCGCTGAAGGGGTTGGGGCCGCGCTCAGGGCCCCGCCAGGCAGGGTCTGGTGCTCAGTATCTTGTGCCTTAGCGCAGGGGGCTGTTTCTGCAGTGCTGTGTCATCATGACTGAGTCTTTCCTGGGAAATCTTTTAAAATTCGATCCTCCAGGCCAGACTACTATATATATAATTTTATATTTATTCATAGCTACCTATATAAAAACCCTTTGAATTTTGTGTTTGCCTTTACCTGAATTTTTGGGGAAGTTCAGTTTTGCTGATGTCCTGTGCTTCAAATATAAATAGATTTACCTAAGAAAGAAAATCCAGTACTCTTTAAGTCAGTGTTATAAAACTAGGTCTTCATTGTTTGAGAATCTGCAAGCTTAAACCAATTTAAATGGATGCAACTTCTTTAGTGCAGGATCTTGCCTTTAGTTATACAGCTTGTAATCAAGTAGCCTGATTAATCCATCTGCCAAAAAATTCAGCTTGTGGGTTAAATAGTTTTGCATATGCGTACATAACAGGGAAATGAAGTGTGTGAAATCCACTCTGTATCACGGTGTGTAAAGTTGACTCCCTGAAACTTTGTAGCTGACATTAGACAGAGAAACTTGGGGCTGTTCAGCCTGGAGAAGAGAAGGTTGCATGGAGACCTCATAGCAACCTGCCAGTACCTGAAGGGGGTCTGCAGGGAAGCCAGAGAGGGACTCTTCATCAGGAACTGTAGTGACAGGACAAGGAGTAATGGGTACGAACTGGAAGAGTGGAAATTTATGTTAGCTATTAGGAAGGAATTCTTTACTGTGAGGCTGGTGAGACACTTGAACAGGTTGCTCAGAGAAGTTGTGGACGCCCCAATCAGGGCAATGTTCACGGCCAGGTTGAATGTGGCTCTGAGCAACCTGCTCTGCTGGAAGGTGTCCCTGCCCATGGCATGGGGTTGGGACTAGATGATCTTTGAGGTCTCTTCCAACTCTTAACATTCTATAATTGCAAAAAGCTTACGTTGTTTCAATTTGTGTAATTGCTGTTTGCATAGACATTGCATTCACCTCATCTTGTGTATTTTAAAACACTCTTTTTCTTCCTTACAGGTTTTGTTCGACCCCAAAAAACTGAATGATTGAAACTAGAGATACTTAAAATTTCTTTTTGAGAACAGTCAGAATCAATATGGAGGCGTAGGCACCCTAAAAGGGACATCAGTCTTACCTCTGGGAGGTAGTTCTGTGCAGAAATAAAGAAACTAAGGCATCAAATAAATTTTTTTTTAATCTGAGAGTTCTGTTTGCTTCTGCATGCCATAAACATGGCATACAGAAAAAACTTAATTCAACAGTATAAAGCATCAGAATGTCTCAATGCAAGGCAATTAATTTATGTTAAATTTGATAACTCTGTACTTGTAACTAAGGCACCAGGTTAAAACTGAAGTGCTCTGTTAATTCGGTGCTGACTTGTAGGCAAGCCTGGAGCTATCTCAGGTTTGTTAATACAGAGAGTTCATCCTTGTCTGAGACAGTGTATAGGATTTGTTTCTCTAATAGCTGACCATTCTATACATGTGAAGTTGAGTATAAACTAACTTCTTTAGTCTTAACAACTTGTTACAACAATATGCAGAACTTGAGAGGGTTTTTTTTGGAGTCCAGTAGTAGCAAATATACCAGGTCAGTTTAGTAACGTCAGTTCAGGGTCTCTATTTTTTGTGTGCCCTTTGAACTTGATAAACCCTTCTTTTCAGCATCCTAGTGAGGTTTTACAAACTAAAATCTTTGTGTGTGTATAAGCTACATATTTATCAGCTGTCTAGGGTGAAATCTTGTCCTTAAATCATTTAACATATGTTCTGGATAAGAACAATGTTGTTTTAGTTGCCCCCCAGTTTAGTTTCTTTATCGACAAAGGATTTTGATAAACCCATTTGAGGTTTTTCCTCTTTCGATCTCACCTGCATGAGCCTGACACATTGTTACTGCTCTCCCAAATATACAAAACAAGTAAAGCATGTGATGTATATATGATTCAAGGGAAATTCCTTTTCAACATGCTCTCTTCAATTGTTAAAATGGGATGTCGAAGCTTTTGTACTGAAGGCAGTTGCTAAACTAAGGTACAAGAACTTCCCAGATGTTTAAAGGTTGTTAAATCATGAGGTCATTTCTATTCGTATGCATATTCGAAGTTACACTTTAAAGTATTTATTGCTTTTGTACAGGCGAGGGGATTGTTCCAAATTGCCTTTAATGCACACAACTACCTCCCAGAGGAAGACTTGTCCCATTTTTCCCAAAACAGTCCATTATGAACATAGTGGAAGATAGCCCTTTCTTGGCTAGCATCATGAGGCAGAGTGCTCTGTGTGATGAACTGAAGTATGACCTGTCCTGTGAACTCTACAGAATGTCAACGTTCTCTACCTTCCCCATGAACACGCCGGTATCAGAGCGGAGCCTTGCCCGGGCTGGGTTTTATTACACGGGTGTGCAAGATAAAGTTAAGTGCTTCAGTTGTGGCTTAACGTTGGATAACTGGCAACCAGGAGATAATGCTATGGAAAAACATAAGCAGCTGTATCCTAGCTGCAGTTTTGTTCAAAGAATGCTTTCAGTTAACAACTTTGGACTCTCGTCTCGTTCTGCCTTTTCACCCTCAGCTGCAAACAGTCTGTCACCATCTCTACATTCCATGGCGCTTTCTCCAAGTTTAGAACAGGTTGGATATTTCAGTGGCTCGTTTTCCAGTTTTCCTCAAGACCCAGTAACTACTAGGGCAGTTGAAGACCTTCCATTCTTGAGCCCTAAGCTTCACAATCCTTCAATGAGGACAGAAGATGCTAGGCTACGCACCTTTCACTCATGGCCACTGACATTTCTCTCACCCACTGATCTGGCAAAGGCTGGTCTTTATTATTTGGGGACAGCAGACAAAGTTGCTTGTTTTAACTGTGGTGGTCAGCTGTGTAATTGGGAACCAAAAGACAATGCTGTGTCAGAGCATCGGAGACACTATCCCAACTGCCCTTTTGTGGAAAACCTTATCCGAGACCAGCAGAGTTTCAATGTTTCAAATGTGGGCATGCAAACCCATGAAGCACGTGTTAAAACATTCACAAATTGGCCAACCAGAATTCCAGTTCAGCCTGAACAGCTTGCAGATGCTGGCTTTTACTATGTAGGTAAGAAACCCAGACATCTCCGGTTTTATTCATACTGCTATGTCAACATTTACTTTCAAGTAAGTTGTGTCAATGTTTGCTAGATATTTTGCCTTGTTTTTTTTTTTTAAGGTCGCAATGATGATGTGAAGTGTTTTTGCTGTGATGGTGGGTTAAGGTGCTGGGAATCTGGAGATGATCCATGGATTGAGCATGCAAAGTGGTTTCCAAGGTAACTTGCAAAATGTTTATCATAATTTGTTCATATTCCTAAATGTTCTTATTTTGGCAGATATGTACTGCACGTAATAGTTTAACTTTATTTGATGTACAGATTCACGCTTTCATTTGGATGTATTGCATGTATATCTAAAAGCTCTGAAGTGCATAGGTAGGCGTAGTTAAAACATTTCTTCATTAACCATGCCATATAATGCTTTCCACTTAATTATTAAAAGCTGTGTGCATCCTCAGCTCACTACCAGCAAGTGAGACTGCATTGTTAATGAGCATACTTTTCTCTGTAAGAAGCACTCAGTAAGCTGACCAAGGAGAGCAGAGGCTGCTGAGAAATGAAGTAGAAGGAATGTTTAACTCATTGGTTCTAGTTTTGTGCCCATGCTGAATGCTCTTGAACCAGTTTTTCTGCTTGCGTGGTTTAGTTTCCTACATGTGGAAGGGCTTGTGAAGGTTTCGGTGGCTCTTTAGTTTGTCTTTACTGGAAAAATGACAGAAATAACTTTTTAATGTCACCTACAATTAAATGCTATTTAATTGCTACCTATGCCTGTGGAAATTGCCACCTCCATTACAGAAATAGCTGCCCTTAATTTCAGGAAAGCTAATAATAGTTCTCATTGTAGATCTCCAGCTAGACTTTCATGGGCAATTTATCAGCTGCTGTTGGACTATATCCTGTATGAGGGGTTAAATGTCACTGTTGTTTCTTACTGTGTTATGCCTGTCACTAAATGTACATAAGAGATAAACCTACGCTAGTGAAGCAGATCTGGCTTTGATAATGGTGTTAGATTTTGTTAAATTCTTTCTTTTGAATGATTTGAGTAGGAGATAAGAATGGCGAGATGCAAGATAGAAAAAGTTTATCGCTGCATTTTGTAGTGATTCTGACACAGTATCATTTCTCATGACATGCCATTTTGATTACAAGTGGTAGCAGAATGTAAAGCTGCTGCATTTAAATGCATAAGCCTACTGACAGCTGGACATCATGGAAAAACTTTATCTAAGTGTCACCAGACACTAGGCTGCACCAAGCTTCCAACTAAGAGTATTCTTTGTCTTCTGAAGGAAATGTATTTATGTTACACTGGGTTTAAACTTGTTCGTTCTTCTGTGGGTTTTTTTTTTCTTTGGCAAGTAGAAAGTATGATTTGATACACTTTTGTCAATGTTTCAGGTGTGAGTATCTGCTTCGTGTAAAAGGAAGAGAGTTTGTAAGTCAAATTCAGGCCAGATTCCCCCATCTCCTTGAACAGGTAAACTTTTACTGTCCTTTAACTTTGGTTTTCCCTTGTTGAACAGTGCTATGTTCTTTTTTTGAGTTCAGTCCATTCTTCTGCCTCATTTCTGTGTATATTTCTCCTGGGTTTCTAACATCATAAATGCTCTTCCTGAGCACATAAGAGAAACTAGTGCTGAACCATGGCTAGTCTTGGACTAGTAGAGTTTAACCTCTACAGAATACTTAAGGAAAGTCCTATGAGGCAGTGAGCTCCTTTACGTTAGCAGAGGGAAATTCTGATTGTACATTGAATAGTGCAGATGAGTAATTATTACTTCAGAAATCAGTCATGGACAACGTGAATTATTTCTATTCGTAATTCTTACGGCAAGAGTAACCAAACTCCTCTTCATGGAAGTGGTCAGCACCAGCTTTGTGTTGATTATACAGTTGCACAAATTTGCAGACTTGTGTAGCTGCAGGTGAAATATTTAGTGGGTAGAAAGCTTAGCAAGATTGGTGACGAACAATGTGTTAGAAAGGTGCATAGAGGGAAGAGCAATACTTGAATACTAACATAGTTCTCTTGTGTTCCACAGCTCTTGTCAACCTCTGATCCGCCTGTAGATGAAAACCTTGATCCTCCAAGTATGTATATTAAAACATATTTTTAAACTTCCTCAGCATTTTGCAAATTTAATGATTGCTAAGCAAGTTAGCTTTGGATAGCCAATTCTTAGATTTGTTTCCTAAAAGTTAAGTCATTTTGAAGTTGTGTAGACAAACTCCAAGGAAAACACCTCTAAGAGATCTCATTTTTCATTTTCCTTATTTTCTTGCTATCAGCTCATATTGAAATTTTTGGGTTTGAACGCTTGGTTGCTGTTTTTGTGGTTTTTCATTTCAGGGTTGGGTTAAGCAAAGCGAGTGTTGAGCTTGGTGGAACAGTTGCTAGAGGGTGCCATGACTATGCAGTTATGCAATTCCATCTCTAGGCATGTAACTAGGTAAATGCTCTTAGCTGAGCAGCAGCAGTTAAGGAAGAAGGTAGGACAAGCTGATACAGTGAAGTCTTTCTAGGCTGGACTCTAATTATGGTGGAGAAACCCACTCACCCTCTGGGAGGACTTTATGCTGTCCTAGTCCCTGCTGACTGAGGACAATGAGTCAGAATCCCATGTGCCTGGTGTTTACTAAATTAAATGCAAAATACTGATCAAGAGCTGGAATAGAGTAATTGTTTGTACTATAAACTCCAACTTCCCTCCCTCACCCCTGGCACACCCCCAGGCCATTTTTCGAGGCTGAAGTTAGAAATAACTAAGTATAAAAAAAGCTGTTAAGACACAATGGAATTCTCAGTGATTTCTCTGGATTAACCTAGGTTTTAACAAAGGCCTGACATGGATTGATATTTATCTTGGATTCAATCCATGACTGAGTGACTGGCTTCCATTTTTAAAACTACTTGAAAAAAATTCTCTTTAAACAGTTGAAACTTTTTACTGCTCAGTATTCATGTGTGTAGGTAATGTTGATGTGTCTGACTTCTGGGGTTGTATGGGTATTTTATTCTTGATATTATACATGAGGATTTCCCTTTTTGATTAGTTATTCGTTTCGAACCTGGAGAGAGCCATTCAGAAGATGCAATCATGATGAACACACCTGTGGTTAAAGCTGCCTTAGAGATGGGATTCAGTAGAAGGCTAATAAAGCAAACAGTGCAAAGTAAAATCTTGGCCACTGGAGAAAACTACAAGACTATTAATGATCTTGTGTCTGATCTGCTCACTGCTGAAGATGAGAAGATTGAAGAAGAGAAAGAAAAACAGTTGGAAGAAGTGGCATCAGGTAGGCATCATGCATAAATAAAAGTGAAATCTGAAGCAGTTAGCAATATGTATAGTATTTATATTTGTTTTTATGCACTAAATGATTTAATTTAATTGCTGATAGGATCCGCTTCTCTAAAAGCATTGTCAGGATATCTGTGTGGAACTAGCAGTCTGAGAATTGTTTCATTTCCTTTTAGGAGAATGGTTCATAACAGGGGCCAAGGGTTCAGAATCACCTCTTCTTTCCAAAGCCATTTTTTTTTATTTGTGTGCCTTTATATTGCTGTTAATAAAATACTTGGTGCACTCTACTAATTTTTATCCAAATTTGCCTGCTCTTTAAGCTGCTTGAGTCAGTAAGCCACCATATCCACCTCCTAGAGGGGGCCATAAACTTCTGCAAATTCAGATTCTGTAAGATGGCCAAAGATGTGCTTTTCTGTCTGACTTAGCCCACGTATGTCAGCAATTTAAGTGTTTATTTGATGTGTCTTAAACATTTCTTGTTGCTTCAATGCCATGTAAGTTTTGAAGGCTGAAGAAACCCTGATTTTGAGTCTATGAAGCATAATGAAACTTCTCAATTATAAATGGAATTAAGGATGCTTCTTTCCTAGTTGCATTTCTGTCAAAAAACCATAGATGGATCCAGCATTTAATCCTACTGGAAATTTTTTTCTTCTTGTTTGTGGTAGAGTATTAAAATAGTCTCCAGAGTCTGGTTGTGCTGTGCTTCTTGTTTTCTTGTACGTAATTGTGTCGGACGCTTCTTAGAAGAGCTTTCTTTTATCTACAGCCTAGCACTGACAAAAGTAAACCCCTGGCATGTCGATGAGTTAGCACTGGTGTTATGTAGAGGTGTTTTTTCTTTGCAGTCATCCAGAGAGTGTAAGTCTCACTAATACAGAGCTATACAAGATCTTCTCTGATCATTTAACCTAGAGGTGGGAGCAGGAAGTTTTCTTGGTGAACAGGCTTTGGCTCTGAAGCTGCTTGTATGTGGTTTCCTTAAGTCTGTTCATTATGTGAATGCCACTAAAACTTGCTGAGGGTCTTATTAATGATGTGTAATAAGCAAACATTGCAAGTAGATTTTAAAGAATGTATCAATTATTGTTAAACAGAAGTGCAGTTTGGAGTACCGTATTCCTAATTCTCTTTATCTAATTCCCCCTTATATTCCAGATGATTTGTACTTAATCCAGAAGAATCGAATGGCTTTATTCCAACGTTTAACGTGTGTACTCCCAATCCTCGGGAGTTTACTGTCAGCTAAAGTGATAACAGAACTTGAGCATGATGTTATTAAGCAGAAGACTCAGATACCATTGCAAGCAAGGGAACTGATAGATACAATTTTAGTGAAAGGAAATGAAGCAGCCAGCATCTTCAGGAACTGTCTACGAGATTGTGACCCTGTGCTCTACAAAGATTTATTTGGTATGTCTGTCTAGTTTCCTTTTGTTTTTGAAGGCTCTCCTTTTATAGGAGTCTAACTCGTGCTCTTACAGCAGTTTAAAGAAAAAGAAACTAACAGATGCTGTTTGAACATAGATTAGTTAAATGCTAAGGATTTTTTTTCTTTTATTCTAGTGGAGAAGACCATCAAGTATGTTCCCACAGAAGATGTTTCAGGTACCTAAATTCTACCTTCTTACTTAAAGACTATTGTGAAACAAACAGCTAACATAAAAAAGAAAATTGCTTTGTTTAAGGAATGGGTTTAGTGCTTTACCCTCTCTCAGATTCTGCTTTAGTAATATGGACTGAAAAAGTTAACCAAAAGTTAAGCGCGTGTGAATACTTGCAAGCAAGTCTGTCAGCTCTAAGGTGTATCCTGTGCCTTGCTTATGCTTTTGCACATCACAGGAGCTTTCTGGAGCTCAGCAATTCAAGCAGCACATGCTGGACTTGATCCTGATACAAGCATTCAGGCATTTGGTAAAGACCAGAGAATGAATAGTTGGTTAGCATTTCAGAACAGGTATCATCTCTGCTTTTCCAGAGTGGGTTATAGATGTCCTGAGATCTAGCTTGACCAACAGTTGTGTAGATAAAACCTTGTCAGACATGAGATTGAGTTTGCTCTGGTCCTGTAGTTCAATCTGTTAATAGACTGCAGAAAAGTATACAAGCCTGGATCCAGTCAGGCTATGTTCTGTGTTTCTGATCTCCAACCAAGAAAAGTACAGCATTTGCTAAAATGTAAACACTGGTTGGCCTCCAACCCCTGGGTTGGAGGTTCATGTCACTGAACTGGAAATTACAGACTAGTCCCTTGCATGCCACTTTCTGAGCTCTGAAAAATGTTCACTGCCATCTATATTTAGTCAATACAGGTAGGGAAATAAAAGGTGAAAAGGGGCATGACTGCACTCTAAATGTATTTTGATATATTCACATATATTCAGGCTGACAAAAAGTTAACTATTTTTTCCAGGTTTACCTATGGAAGAACAATTAAGAAGATTGCAAGAGGAAAGAACATGTAAAGTTTGCATGGACAAAGAAGTTTCTATTGTTTTTATTCCATGTGGTCACTTAGTGGTATGCAAAGAATGTGCACCATCCCTTAGGAAATGCCCTATTTGCAGGGGGACAATTAAGGGTACAGTCCGGACATTTCTTTCGTAAAGAGGGAAATTTGCAAAACGTCTTCGTTCCTGCCGTCCTCTAACTGCTGAAGCTTGAGCGAGCAGTATCTTAAGAATGGAAAATTGTGGTACAGAAGAGGATTAATCAACTACCTAACAAAGCTTTGTGATAGTAAAGTGTATCATCATTATGATGTGTGTATGATTATGTATATAAGGCCTTTAGTGCCAAAGACTCTCTCCATTCATAAAACGAACTCAATACTAGGGTGAGGTTTTTGTGGACTCCTTTCTGAGTAGGGAAAGTAGTTTCAATTAAAGTGTCACTTTAATTCAAAGAAGTTTCTGGTTAAGTTCCTAAAATGGATATTGGCATAACTCTTCTCATGATTTTCCTTCATGTGGATGTGAGGAAATACACTAAGATTGCTGTGCTGGTTTGGACACAAATTTAGGAGGAAATAATTTGAAAAGGTTGTCTTTTTTCTTTTTTTTTTTTTTTTTGTTNTTTTTTTTTTTTTTTTTTTGCTAGGCAAGCAGGGCTCGGTATTTTTTTTTCCACGGGTTTGGGAAAATAATTTTTTGAATGAAAGTGAAAAAATATTGTTTATTTAATAGAGTTTTTTGCAGGTGCGGGGCAGAAAAGGATATTGAAACCTTTTTTTTTTGTTTTCTAAAAGAGGCTGGTGGATTTTGGAGGGTTTTTTGAAGGTATGATTTAGTTGTTTTTCGCAGTTTTACAGCTTGAGGCCGAGCCGGGTTTGTCAGTTTTTCTTTTTTTAATATTTTTTTTTCTTTTTTTTGGAGTCTCGCTGAGCAGGTTTCAGAGATGGTAAGTTGGTTTTGGATGAAGAAGTAAGCTGAAAACAGTTTAAAAAGGAATGGAAGATATTGAGGCAGATTGTAGGTTTTTTTCAGCTGAAAACTGAAGAAACTGAGAATTTTTTTTTTTAATTTTTAACTCGCAAAAATTGTTAGATTTAAGAGAGAAGAAATGTAAATATTTTAATTGCAAGGTTAAGTTAGCCACTTTGAAGAGTTTTTTCGGCTTTTTTTTTTTTAATTTTTAATTTAAAGGTATGTATGAATGTACGTCAGTAATGTATGAATGTACATCAGTAATGTATGGTGCTTAGGAAAGCTTGTGTCTTGTCTTGGGATGATTCTATGACAATACTGTATTCCCCATTGCCTGCTTGATCTCTAGGGTACCATTAAACTGCAGGGGGGGAGAGAGAAGCCAAGGGAACTCTTCAAAGCAGCTAGCTTGACCTTGCAGTTAGAATGTTTACATTCTTTTCTCTCTTGGAGCTGACAGTTTTGCCCATCAGGAGTTAGAAAGGAGGTTTTTTTGCTAGGTTCTTTGGTTTTCAGCTGAGAAGGGACTGTGGTCTGCCTCAGCGGCTTCTGTTCCTTTTGGACTGTTTTTGGCTTCTTCGTCCAAGACCAGCTACCATCTCCGGACCTGCTTGGCAAGACTGCAGGGGAGATTGCTGGACCCGGCCCGGCCCAGCCTCAGGCCATAAGACTGCAGGAAGCAGCTAAATCTTACCTACAGAAAAATCGCCAAAATCCACCAGCCTCTTTTAAAGGATGGGGGAAGGAGTTTCAATATCCTTTTCTGCCCTGTGCCTGCGGGAAACTATTTATTAAAGAAACAGGTTTTTTTCAATCAAAGAATTATTTTCCTGAACCCGTGAGAAGAGAGGCTGTTGGGGCTGCTTGCCTGGCAGGCAGGAGAGAGAAAAAGAAATGCTCTTTTCGAGTATCCAAACCAGCACATTTTAAATTTGGTGCCCAACATTAGGGCTTGAGAAAGTGAAAAAAACCAGTAATAATTGCGTTTTGGTTTTAAGTATTTTGTACTGGAGTACAGCAGTCCCTAGTCACCATGTGGTTTGATGTAATAATGACTTTCTGGTCCCTGGGCATGTTTGCCTATCCACAGATAGGGGCAATTTTGTCCCTAGCACGTAACTTCTACAGAGCAGGGGTACGAATCAGGCTTGCTATGCTGGTGTGCTTGATGGTAATGATTTATAGAGGGTTTACAGAGATAAGGAGAATAACTGATGTGTGTGGTATGTTGTTTTTTTGTCCCAAGCCCCGTAGCCTGTTTCAGGAGTTCGTTAGTAATTACACTTGGTCTTTTAGAGGGAGAGATGATATCCCCCAGACTTTCTTCTCCTTGTTTCCCTTCAAATTTTTATGGCACCTTTTGGGAATATACAGTTTCCCCTGGATGCTAAAGAAACCATTTTCCCGGTGTTTTATCTGGTAGGTTTCCTCCATATAATTTGCCGTTTGTGTAGAATGAGGGCTGAGTTTTCCAGAGAGGCTGAGCAGACACCTGCCCCAAATGTGAAAAATCCTGAGTGGGGTGAAGTACGAGAAAAAATAGGCCAAATCCTGAAAGAATTCTCTCCCCTGAAAGCCTGGGAATACCCCCCTGACCAAATTCAAAACCCAGATGAGGTGGGGAAATATCTGAAAGAGACGTGCAATAACAGCTCTACTGAGAAAAAGCTCATTGCAATGTGCTGGGCCTTGGCATATGCTTATCGCACACTCCAGAGGAGCAGAAAAATAAATCAGCAGACACCCCAGTCACTCGGACTGCAGCTAGGCCAGACAGAGAGCCTAAGCCAAAAGCAGTTGCTCCTGTCATGAAAAATAAAAAGCACAAAAGCAAAACTGATCACCCAGTGAAGAATAATGATGATGCAGGGGAAGGACCCTCAAAGCCAGCAGGGGACTCAGAACCAGAAGTCACTACTGAGTCTATGTCTGTAAAAGACCTACGTGGCCTAAGAAAGTATAGGTTCATCAGGCTGTCTGGTGTAATCCTAAAATGGATGGTCCACCTCTGGGATGCTGCAGGTGATAATGTAATCCTGCATGTACTGAAGCCAGACATTTGGGATCTCTGTCACGTGATCCAGCTATTGACCAAGAGATGGCAAGGGGGGTCTCAACCTTACAGTCTCTGGAGACGGCTCTTGAGTGGTGTGAGGGAAAGATACCTGTGTGCAACAAATCTCCAGATGCAGTTAACCCTGTAGAAGACCTTAAAACAAGGAATTCAACTCTTGAGAGAACTGGTGGTGGTGAAGATAATTTTCTCAAATCACCCAACAATCAAGAGTCCAAACATGGTAAAATGTACACCATTAATGTGCCTAAAATTTGTATGCCTTGGGACACAAAAATACTCTTCTGCTTTAGCAATAATAATGTGAAATGAAGAAAATGAAACCAAGCTTTCTATGGCAAGAAAGCTCCAGATCTGTGCATATACCATACATGGTCCAACACATGCCAAAATCTCAGCAATAACAAGTCTGTCAGAGCATGTGCAAAAAGTGAAAAACAAAATTGAAGAAATGCCTCAGAAACTGAGGAAAGAGATTGAAGAGGCTTTCCAGCTCTCATCAATACAGACCAAAGGTCCTGTTACCAGACACAAACATCCTCCAACATGGGAGAAAAGGCACATCCCATGAGCTGAATTGTGGTTTTTCCTGTATGACCATAAAAAAAAAATGAGGAAGTGGCATTAAAAACCCACTTCTATCCTGATAGAACAAATGCTAGAATTGATAGAGGCCAAAATTCAGAAAAGAAGTTCCACCCAAAAAAAAACCCCAACTCCAGTTGCCCATAACTGAACTGCCAAGTATGATAGAAGAAAATATGACATGTCTGATCTCCTTGAAAAAACCTCTAAAATATATGCCCAAGGAGACAAAAATAACCAGAACTAGAGAGGCCTTGCCTCTAGCCAGATAGAGAAAACTGTGTTCTTTGGACCGTATAGATTTGTTAGCCTGATACCTCAGAACCACAAAAATATGAGGCCTTGGTTGATACTGGTGCACAGTGTAGTCTAATCTCATCGAAACATGTAGGGGCAGAACCTTTCTATTTCTGAAGTAACAAAAAAATCACAAAATTCGGCTCTAGTAGAAGCTGAAGTGAGCCTGATTAAAAACAATTAACCGTCCTCTTGTGACTGATCCTGATGCTCCATGCATTCTGAGCATAGATTTTCTCTGAAACAGGTATTTCCAAGACCCAAAAGGACTCAGGTGGGCTTTTGAAACAGCTACTATAAAACCAAAAAGCATTAAGCAATTGAACACCTTGCCTGAACTATCAGAGAACCCATCTGCCGTAGGCCTTCTGAAGGGGGAAGTACGAGTACCAATTGCCACTTCGACAGTACATTGCCGGCAGTACCGCACAACTCAAGATGCTGTGATTCCCATCCACAAGATGATCCGTGAGCTGGAGAACCAAAGGGTGGTCAACAAGACCTGCTCACCCTTCAACAGCCCTATTTAGCTTGTGTGCAAATCTGAACGAGAATAAAGATTAACTGTAGACTATCGTGCCTTAAAGGAAATGACTCCACCATTGAGCGCTGCTGTGCCAGACATGCTAGAGCTGCAGTACAAGCTGGAGTCCAAAGCAGCGAAGTAATATACCACTATTAATATTACCAATGCATTTTTCTCCATTCCTTTGGCAGCAAAGTGCAGGCCTGAATTTGTCTTCACCTAGAAAGGCATGCAATACACCTAGAATCAACTGCCCCAGGAGTAGAAGGACAGTCCTACCATCTGTCATAAACTGATCCATGCTACACTAAAAAAAAAGTGAAACTCTGAAACACCTACAATACATCGGTGACATTATGTGAAGAAACACAACGGCAAAAGTATTTAAGAAAAGAAAAAAATCATCCAGATTCTTCATTCAAAGAAGTTCAAAGAAGTTTTTGGTTGAGTTCCTAAAATGTAGCTTGGCGTAACTCTTCTCATGAGTTTCCTCCATGTGGATATGAGGAAATATACTAAGATTGCTTTTATTAATAGTTAATGTTAATTAACTTCACCTACTTCTGTTTTGACTTTCTTCTTGGCTTAAGGAGAAAAGAAGCTAACTGTTGTAGGAACAGCAGGACTTTTAAAGTTTTTCCATGTCTTGATACTTGTATAATGTATATTACTAATAGTTTTTATGAAGACTGAATTAAAATATTTCTACTTCTCAAACTTGGGCTTGTTTACTCTGTTGCCATTGTTGACTTTTCTCTGTAGACTGCAGTGACTAGAATGCTGTCTTTTCCTGACAAAAGTTTGGGTTGTTTGCCTGCAAAAGTACAATAAAACTTCATTCCATTTGTCTTTCTTTCATTTTTGAACAGGGAAGTGATCTTCTGTGCTGTTTGGTGATCTTTATTTAAAAACAAACAGTAGCCCCCCAAAACCCCAACAGCATCTGATACTTCCTTCTGAATTGGTTTTTCAAATGACACAAATCCTAGTCCTCATGACCTTAAAGATGAGACAGAGGGTAGCTATACAGTCTTTGTGCTAGGGATTAAATGTAAAAGCTACTTTTCTCTGTTTGGAACTTTATAGGGATTGTGTAGTTAAATAATAGGATCTCCCAGGCGCCTCTGAAGTCTTGGATTTTGTTTTGTATGCTGATAGTCTGGGAGCTCCTATTCCCTTACTGGCTGACTCTTTACCCTTTTTAGCTTTGTATCCCTAGACTTGCATGGTGGATACCTGTGGAGAGAGGTGTTCATAGGTAGTTAGCAAGGATTTCATGTCAGACAGTGGAAGAATACTGCCAGGTTAATGGCATCAGGTCCCGCAGTGGTGGAGTCAGTTTGTCTGGCTCTCATTTAAAGTCAATCATCTTCAGTCCACAGTTGCCTACGCTTAGAGCTCGAGCATGGACATAACAGTCTTCAGTCCAGACCTGGATTCTTTGCCTATAGGTTGGCTTGCTGTAATTCTTTCAAATGCAGACTTGTTCAACTTTATTACATGTACATATCTTCCCTTTATTTTTGTTACTGAATATATAAACATTTCAAACCTAGCATGTAGTTTTAAACAGCTTTGACTAACGTGCTTTTCCTTTCTGGTTTTGAAATGTCTATAAAAGCTCTTTTGTCTTGTTTAACAACTTAGAAAGTTGTCCAAGGTTGTGAAAACTTCTTAAGTAAGAAAGATCAGGACTTGAAATTTGATTAATTTTTTCCAGGCGAGAAATTAGTAATAGTAGAACCAAGTGTACTTTCTACAGATTAAGATGAACCTGCAGGGGGAGCCGGAGAGGTCGGGCTCGCCTCAAGAGTGTGGAATTGCTAGCAGGTACACCTTGTTTCTGAGCAGGGAAGAGGATAGGAAAAAACATAGTGCCAGGCAGACGTTTTAAGTAGTGCATTTTTCTTTACAACTGTATGGAGTGAGAGTTTTTCAGATACTGCAGTTAACTACATATAAATCAGATGAGAGGATGTACAGGGCTTTAAAAATTGTTCAGTGTTATTTGTGATGCCTGTGTGTATTTCCCTCAGGACCTGCAACATACCAGTCAGCCTGTCACTGAGTGTTTTGAATGTCCCTTCAAATAGCAGCCTCAAACAGCACTGGCTGTCTGCACTAGGCACCTGAATTGCTTTCAGAAGTGGAAGAACTTGATCTAGAAACTAGTTGGGAAAACCCTGTGACCTAGTTTTGGCAGGAAGACTGATGTAGGTTATGACTCTCTGCTATGCCCCGCTGTAATGACTGGGTGCCCTGATTGATAATGCTGTGCATGTGAGCACTTATGCTCTCCTTAGTACTATTCCAAGAAAGCTCTAGTCAAGCTTGTCTATAGCACATTGCAAACAACCCTGGCAAAAGGTTAAACCATGGATAACAGTCTAGCGTTTCATTGGGAGAGGATCAAGTGACTTCTGTCACTTGTGAACCAGCTGACCATGCTCACACTTTGTTCTGCATCCACTTCCTTCTTTGAAAGCATTTTCCAGAGCTCTGACTGGGTTAAACAACAATAAACCCCCAGCATCCTGTGCAGCTCTGCTGACTGAGCAGCTCAAGTTCTTGGACATCAGTGTTTCAGCCCCATGGCTTGTCATGAGCTGACAGCATGTGTTTGCAAGTGGTCAAGGGTGTGGAGGATGTGAACTTTGGTATGGTTAGAGTTCAGTGGTCAGACTTGCTGTGGGATGAAGATATAAAGCAGTATTCCTAGCTGCTGTAAATGAGCAATTTCTTTGCTCGAGTGAAGTTCATCATACCTGCAATGGATCTAGCCTGAAGCAGTTGTGGTTTCTGATACTAGTGAGATATTGCAAGATACAGAGGCTTCCCAAGTAGCAGCTGTATGTTTTGTGAAGCCAGTCCCATGCAGCTTTCTTCTAATTAGCAGTTTCCTGAATTTTTGTTTGAGTACTTTTTTTGACTGAATGCACATCACTCTCTTCTGTTTGCTTTTAAGCATTGACCAGGAAGCCCAGTGTTCTTCAAATTGAAGATATCATGTAGTTCTAGTGCCCACAAGTGATCAGACTGCCACCAGTTGTAACAGAGCTCTGCTCTTACACACCAAAACAAATTGCCATGTAGGAAATACCTAGGAACCCCATTTAGCATGATCTAAAAGAAAAATCTTTATATTGTTGCTTTTTGTGCCTGAGAGAGTGAGTGGTTATGTAGTATCTCCATAGTACCATGCTTTCAGAACTTGATTCTTTGCTCTATTCCTCACAAGACACCAGAAGAGACGCACAGGCAAATTGTAAATTGGGTGTTTATCTGCCTTTAATTCTGCGTTGTGGCAGTTGTAGTCTAGTGAGGCTGGGGTGTGCAGTGTCATGTTTGATGTTGCAAATGGACTGAATCTGCAAATTCAGTTTTCTGAATCTCCCAACTCAGGTATGTGAATTGAGGCAGGAGATGCATTCTGCACATGGAAGGTACTCTCTGTTCTGTTTAACTATTTCAAGTGTAACTGTTGTCACTCTTGCTCCAGAGGTTACTGTTGCACAGAGTCAACTTCCTGAGAAAATACTAAATCACCAGCTCTGCATTCCTGTTTCTAATGGAACATGTGATCACAGTGTTTACTGATGCTCCAGCTCAGCTTCCTCGCTGCTGCCTTGGGACGCTTCAAGCATAAGAGTCTGGGGTATTGCATACATCCTGCATCTGGAGCACAGCAGTATTCCCAGCTGGAGTACAAACCTTTTTTGAAAATAGCACAGCAGCTGTGAGTACCACCAATTGTGACTCCTTCAGTGTTGTCTAGAAAATGTGTTTACTTTCTCCACAGGTCCATTCTCATTCTCCCTGCTTCCATATCACAGCTAAATTCTTAACCCCTTGAGTTATCTAGGCAACTTCCAGTCTCTGATGCCCTTCCACTTTGCTTTTGGAAATACTGGCAGGTTGTTGCTTACATCTTTTTCAACAAAGCATGTTAAGAATGCTATGTAACTTTTCAGGGCAAAAACAGAGTGGCATGAGTATGTATGAGCTCTGAACAAAGAAGAAAGCTATGAAATATTTACAGAAGGATGATGTTCAAGTTACTGAATATTATCACAGCAACATGATCTCACTTTAACAGTTTGGGCTTTTTTTAAAATAAAAACACAAATATTGCACTGCAGCATTTCCAGACTGCTTTGAAGCCTTTGATGCAGAGCCCCATCAAACCAATTAAGCTGGAAGTGCTATGATTTGGTACTGGAATACAGGCTAAAGGAGAGCTGCATAAAAAGGAAAGACCTGTGGGTTGAAGGCAGAATGCTGCAGCCCTGAGATGTGACTATAAGGTTGATCTTGATGTGTTTGAAGGGCAAAAGTAACATTTATGATAGCTGACCTAAGGTGGCCATATTCTGTAGTCAGTGACTGACTCCCCCAGCCCGTAGTATTAAATGAAAAACACTTTAACATGAAGCACAAACCCATGGATATGAAGGATAAAAGGTTAGCATAGGGGTTGTGTGGAAGAGCTGTAACAATGAACCGAATGCTGGCGATGGGCTTCAAACATGACCCTGCAAATGCAGTTCCTTGATGTGTCACCAGAGGGGCTCCTAAGGCAGGCACAACTAGGAACTGCACTGCTCGGCCACCAGCACTGTGAGAAACACCGAGTCCTGGGAGGGGATGGACTAGAAACAACTGAATCATCTTTACAGTATTAGTAAACTCAGTTAAGGAACGGCTGAATGACCGTAGCATCAGCTCCCTTTGTACATGAGTAACAAAGCTGGGGTTTCACTCACTGTTGGGAAGCAAAGATAAAGGTAAAATTTATCAATCGGACTGCCCTTTGTCTAGATTCCAAACACCTGAAAGGAGGTCAGGTTTTATGTTTGCACTGACACTTCTGAAGTCTTAAGCACATACTTTAGCTTTACTGCAGTACAGAGGTATCAGAATAAATCAGAAACTGAACTAGGCAAAAATGAACTAGGTTTGGTATTCTAGCACTTCAAAGTATGTATGAAGTGAACGCTTCTTATCAAATGGTTATGACTGTGGAAAGGATTGAGGGAATTACAAATCCAGCTAATAAATTAAAAATTCAACTGAAATTGATGTAGTAACTTCAAAGACTTAATTTTATTTGCCTGTACAGCAGAGATGAGACAATCCCAGTAACTGAGTTGCACTTACCTATCTTAATTTCTACAAAGTAAGGAACTACAGTTCTATGAAAGAATTGTTTCCATAACTCTTCAAGTCAAATCCAGTAATAATCCATCAAACAATACAATTAAGAAAAATTTAAAAAGTTACTTCAAATCACTCTCTCTCCCTCTGACCCTCAAAGGCAGTAAAAAAATGAAACAGCCCTGTTACCCCCTTTTCAGGTGAGTAGCTAGTAAAATGACTCATTAGCCATGGTTTGCTGGAGTTGGCTGGGCCTTGGAAACAACAGTTTTACTACTCCATGTGAAAAAGGAAAAAACCCCATATGGCCACTTTAACATTTCATGTCAGAATAAACTATTGCTTAAGAAAATAATCTGTTCCAGAGTAGTTACATTTTCCCTGATGCATTGTTCCCCAGCCCTCAAGAGACCTCTGTGCAGTTCCCACTGCGACCTTCCCCACCTGTCACCATCTCCCCTGTGCCCAGCATGAGGGACTGGTGCCAGCAGTAACCAGGACAGTCGAACCCCACCACACCAACCCTCTTCAACGGGGACGGGTCTACAAGTGAAGCCTGAGCAAGACTGAACAATCATTTAGTGACTTAAAGAGATGCAGGCCTGTGTTTCCTGATGCTTGTTCTTGTTTTCCTTACAGCAGTGTGAGTCAGGAGCCCATCCACTGAAGCCAGCAGATTCACCCGAGTGCACCTGCAGAAGTGACACGGGAGCAGCACCAGCCATCCTGCACAGGACCCCCAGAGCATTTGAGCCTTCAGCTAAAGGTCTGCTCAGAGATGCCTCAGGGCCTCCAGCTGGGCTTTTGACCAGACCTCTGTACATCTGTGCAGCAGGACCAAGTTCTGAAAATAGCTGTAAAAATGCAGTTTATAGTCTTCTAAAATGCTGTCTTATGGGTTTTCCCTTCTCTATATAACTTCCAATGATTATCAAATGCTGCTAGAACACTGCAGACAGCTTTGTAACAATAAAAACCGAGAGCCAAGTGATTGCTACCTGCAACTAAAAGCCAATTTTAGAATTTTTTTACATTTATGACGGCAAAATTAGTTTTCTCAATTTTTTTTAAATTTTCAGTTGCACAAGCTTCATTAGGACATGCTAGAAAAAAAGAAGCTTTTAGAGAAAAGGGTTATGGATGAATATTTCCATTCTGTCCATGTTTTCTGCAGCTTCTCTCCTTATATAGCCTATTAAGAAAAGTGTCCGCAGCTCACTGGCGAGCTAACGACTGACATTTAAAGTATCATTTAAGGTATCATTATCACCTTCTATACAGTTATCTAACCACATCTTATAGCCTATTAAAAATTAACTGAGTTGCTCAAAATCTGAAATTTCTAAACTAAAGTTCACATCAAACTTCAAAATAAATACAATTTAATACAAAATTTTAGAAAAAAACCCCTGAACTTACTTAGAATTGCTTTGATGCCGTTGTCTGTGCTAGTCATTAGCTATACCAGAGAGCCGTATGTGTACCTTAAAATGACTCAATATGTGATTTTCTCTAAATCTGGTTACAAGTACTGGAAAAACAAAATACCGTCTCTACAAAGTGCTGAGCTCCTCTTACGAAAGCCAATGCAAAAATCAGGATGTTTAAAAAACTTCTCAACATTTTGCAGGATAACACCCAAGACAGGTTTAGAGACTGTGATCATCTTTATGAAAGAAGCTCTTTCAGAAGTTACAACAGCTGTGACAGGGTGGCTTTCCAACACTGTCTTCACTGAAGTCTCTTTAGATGATGGCATCGTGTTCATCACTGTAACAGAAACACAGTAATTAATGTTCTGCAGTACAAGCAACCGTCAACATGAGAAAGAGCCACTTAGCTACTGCTGAGAAGGTTATTTTGTGAACAGAGGCCGCCTTGCTAGGAAGGGGTAAGGACACACTGATCTGGGAGTTACACTCCTCTCTGAGCCAAGCCTGAAGTTAGCTGAACAGTTTCATTTTGTCAACACTCCTCCAGGTTCGCTGGCCTCATTAATACCTTGTCTTTCACACGTCATTCACGTATTCTTACAACAGCTGCTGCTCAGGCCTGTTTATCCCATCTGTCTTACCTATAACCCTAGTAACAGTTCATCAAAGCCACCGTACAAGCTCAGCAGCGGCTTCCCTTTGTTTTGAAGATATTGTTGGTGTGAATTTTACAATACCCATTCATAAACACCACTGCGGGTAAAGGTGCAGCAGGGACTGGCTTCATTCCATGACCAGTAAGCAGGAGTCAAGGTGCAGGGAAAACAAGGCCTGAACACCAGTATCCCAACAGGCCTAAAGACATCACCTCACTCAAGCTTCCTGACTGAGATGGATGACACTGAAGAGGAAAAGAAAAGCCAACTAGTTCTTAAAAACTAAACGTGGGTGAGTCCTGAAGCCTGGAGTAGAGCTGAGCATAAATAGCAAGTAAGATGGTACAATTTTGACTAGAATTCACTACAAATTAATGGCAAGGGGGAGGAAGACATCAAAGAATGAATAGACAAACAGAGTCTAGGAGAAAGCAGAAATCTTGCAAACTGCAGAAAGTTTCAATGAAATGTTAACTATTCATGGACTAGCTAAAAGACAAGGATCCTTTTAAAAATAATAAAATTATTTTATATAATAGATCAGAGAAAAAAACGCACAGAAGAGAGGCATAATGCTAATGAGGAATGGCAGAAGTGGTGAAAGACAAAACATCAGAGTTAAATCTCTTAATGATATTAATATAATGTACATTAAACAAATGTATCAGAGTTCACTCTGCCCATTTGCTTTTCCTTTTCCCTCAAGAAAGTAATAAATGGCCAAGGGACAATCCCTTGGGAACTTACATGGTTCTGTACTGAATGCCTCTTCTAGAGTGGTAAGTTTTGCATCCAATGTAGAGAATGACTAGGACTCCAAGAGTCAGCACAATGCCACCTACAAAACTGCCCACATCAAATCCGGAGGCTCCGACTGTGACATCTGATTTTGATGTGGCTGAAAAGAAGAAAACAAAAGGCACATTTTACAGAGCTTGCAAAATTGTGTTCTGAGGGACTACTCTACATCCTGCCCTCACCGTCGACTTATCACCTAAAGACCCAATCAGACAAATTTAACAAAGATCAACTGACAAGATACAAGCCAAGCACGCTGAAGCCTAGGGCTCTGGTTTTAAGTGCCATATTCTGGTGACATGAGCACAGCTGATCCAACTCCTTGCTGTCTCCGAAAGACTGACTGCTCCTTTGCCTCTCCACTTCCCTTTTCCCCCTGCCTTTTCTTTCTCCTGCTCTCTCCTCCTCCTACACATGGAGTTCCTGCCCTTCTTAGGCCAGTTCTAGTGTTTTTCATACCCTCCATGAGTCAATTTAACTCATGAAGCTGGCCTGAAATTAACCCAAGCATAAAAGGAAGTTGCTTTTAGTCAGATGAGCATACTGAGTCATTCCGCAAGAGGGGTCTAGCAGCCGCCAAGTCTGTCAGTGTAGTTACATGGTGGGAGCAGAACACTTGGTGGCAATGAGCTCTTGGGATTGCTTTACCTTGTCTCATGGAATTGTACCCTCACTGTCCCAAGTGAGATCAGCTCTGCAGCCCAATACAAATATTGACACAGACACCATGACCTCAAATAAGCCATAGCTGTTCTGCTGCTAGAACTGGTTACATCTGCTACAAACTCCCACCTAAAGACCCAGTCTGTGCCCAGTTCTATTTGTACTTGCTACATGCAGAGTGTTACATGATCAACTGGTTCTGCTGGGGACACCTTCCCACACCCAATGATGCCTCACTGATATGTGAGCACTCCTGATATGCTTAGAAGTCCCAGAATGAAGTGATAGAACACAGCCAAGTGCAAGGAAATACTGAATTCTGCACTCTCTCTTTTTGTATTAACGGGTAAGGTTAAACTGTATTTGACAACTTTTACATAAGGGGTGACTCATGCACAGTCATGCTCTATTTTCTGTTAGGGTAACATTCATTACATTGCTAACAGAGCTGAGTCTTTTTACCAAGCCAGTAAACATATTTTGAGATACAAGTCAGCTGTGAAAAAGCAAGTATTAGAGATAAGTTCAAATAAACTGCAGAAAGGAGAGCTGAACAAACACAGAAGTTGTATTCAAAATATTCAAGATCAAGGCTTTCTCCTTTACATTGCTGATGCTGGACAAGACCACTTGCACTTTTTTCCTTTTCCCTAAATCTGTCAGGTCTCTCAGGTTAAGTGAGTCCTTCTTTAAGTAAGTGGAGTGTTCAGAGCAACATTACTGTAGCCAGCTTCATAATGAAACTCCACTTTAGTCATGTTTTTCAGCATATGAATACCTTCTTTCTCCTTCTTGTTACACTGCTGTAAAAGTAACTGTTCTGTAAGCCACTTAAACGTGCATCCAAGCCTTTTTGAGCTTCTGGAATGGTGAACTCACCTGTTAAAGAAGTGGAAGAAGCCTTAGAAGCGGTCACCACTGTAATATTGGCTTGTGGCGATGCGGCTGCTGAAGCTGTGGTGGGCGTCACTGTCTGGCTGGTTTTGGTGGGCTGAGTCGTCAGGATCACAGACGTGGTGGTGGCGTTTGGCTGACTGGTACTGCTCAGGTGAGCAGTACTGTTGGATATACCTGGGAAATTTTTGTGATACCACACAGAAAAATACATAAAAATAATCAACTGCACACTCATTGAGTAAGACAGCATTTATCATGCCCAAATAGAATGACAGAGTAACAATGAAAATTCCACTGCACGGTATCCAGGATTGCATACAGACTTTCCTTTGGGAAGACCTAACTTCTGATTTCTAGGCCTCAAGGTCAAGAATTCTTTAAAGGAAAGGCTGTAAAGAAAACCTGGATAATACATGATAACTTTTAGAAGAGTGAGCTTTTTTTTTTTGGATAACACTACCCAATCCTGTAGAATCATGCCTAACTTACAATATGTTAAAATGCAATAAAATTCTGCACCGAGAGTTACTTTCTATTTGAAGTGCCTGCTTTTCCAGACAACGAAGCTTTTCTGATAAGAACAGGGTTTGCATGAAAACACCACCCCCCAATTTTAGCAATATTTGGTTTTGAATGAAGCACTAGCATTACTAGGGTTCCATATACATTAAAACTTACGACAGAGAATTCTGTATTTATGTGATAAGGATAATATATGATCAAATTTCAACTAAAGTAAATGCACTGCTTAAGTATTTTATTCAGTAGTGAGCTGTCTTGCCAAGGTTAAAACAAAGGCTGGAATGGTGTTTCACAAGTTTCATTGACATGTAGCGTCTTTTACTTTACTTTTACCTAACACTTCCCCTTCCCTCCTCAGAAAACACTAATGAACTGTTCAGAATAAAAATACCACAATATAAAACTCAAGAATAATAGAAACTGGTATTTACAGCAAAATCCTTAGAACCTTCATTGAAGGCAGCCAGATAGAATGATTGTAGAACAATTACTTATTTTTCTAAGAAGGAACTAACAAGAAACATAAATCTGTTATGCAACTAACGTTTCTCTAAGCAGACAGTAGGATGCAAATAGCTTTTATGTATGAAAGAATTCTAGAGAGAAACAGCGGTCTACTTCTGTATTATTATTTCTATAGCTTCACACAAGATGGGCTCATTTTATACACCTCAAAAGCTTTTCAATATGGAAAATCAAATATCTAATTATATCGACGTTTTCTTGAAATTGTCTAAAATTAGAATAATTGAAGAATAGATAGTTTCATCTCAATTCCAGAGTAAGCTTGATATTCAATTTCTGCCTTTTTTTAATACAGCATCTACAATGCTTCTGTAAAATAATACTTTTGTGTTGTGTAAAACATGAGGAACTACATACAGAACTGTGTCTTTGCTAAGACTTAAATATTATAGCTTCCAGTACTAATATGAGCATCAAAAACTTCAAAAAACTCAACAATATCACAATGTAAACATGCAGAAAGGAACTAGCCTACACAACACTTCTGAGACATTTAGCATTAAAACTACTGAACAGCAAAATACAGTCTCCTTTGTAAATGGTGTTTGTTTTCCTGTTCTTTAATGTTCTAACTCTATTGTGCCATAAACCCAGGAAACCCTTTGAAATGAGCATTCATTGAGGTGGAACAATTGGAACACTATATTCATTTGCTTACCTTGTTACAATTATGAAAATTCAGTTCCTTTACGAAGCATGCGTAAAATACATCAGATAAAATTCAGGGCACGTTTTAATACTGACAGGTAAAACACCCCAAAGTTTTACTCCACAATGATCCATAAATATCAAATGGTTCCTCATTGTAGGAAGTAAGCAAGGAAATGTCTATGTGGAAACCATCTACAGTTACACGACATGAAATCACACCTGGTAACTACATTCCTAATGTAAGTGATACCAAAGCAGGACAAATCGGGATGCAAGTGTCAAGCAGTTTTCTGTGGGTTGTTTTTGAGCTGAGATTTCTGAGTGTCAAAGTGCCTTTTGTTTCTGAGCAATACAATGGCTAATTGTTAGATGTGTAACATCACGAAATGATGTTACACAAAGTCCATACTCATTCCATGGGTATTAAATCACCCTACAGAAAACCTGAGTCATGACGAAAAAAATCCAAACATCTATGAGGAATTTCAGCACATTTTCACATTACTTTTTCCCCCTCTCTTTTCTAGTAGCAATCCTTTTTTTTTTTTTTATTAATCAAGATTACAGCTCTTGGTGATGTAGCTTTAACAGTAAAATCTGTCTAATCTCTAAGACCTATCTCTCATGATGTATTTAGCATCAGTCATTTCAAAACATCATCCGGAGGCTATCTGAGGCAGCTGGAGAATTTGGGAAGCTGACATGAATCAGGCACAAATCTCTTCTTCTCCATCTTTGAAAAATCTTACCCGTACTATTTTACAAACAGAGTGAAGATGAAAGAATATTTGCTAGCAACATCTGTCCTTTTATCTTTTATTTCCCTAATTACTTTCCCCCCAAAAGACCAGCTGGGCTTCATCAAACACTACACTAAACAAACCCTGATTGCCTGAGTTAATTTTTATTATTTAAAAAGGATGCATGCCAGTAATATAGCTCAGGTTTATGATGCTTTGTTTTTAAAAGAGACAAGTATTTTACATAGTTTGCTACCTGTGTTTAAGCATTAAATAGCTATGCTATAACCATCAATTAAAAAAAGAAAATATATATATATATATATAGCATATAGATAAGAATCCTTAGCAACCCATGCTACTGCTCCCTTAGTGTTCTAACTCAACAAGAATGAGCATCAAACTCAAATTGCGTAAGCACTGTGCTAACATGCAAGATTATTATGGAATGCCCTTCCTAAAATAAATACTTTCACTTGCATGGAAAATGAATGAAACAGACTTTTGCTTCCTTCATGAAGAGCTTCCTTCCTTTCCCCTCCGCCCCCTAAAAAAATAATGGCAGAGACTTTAAGCAAAATTAAGTAAGTATATATACCCACTAGGCTTTATTCTGAAGAGGTTGAGACAGATAACCAAAATACATGAACACTGTATTAAAATCCAGCATTTCTAATGGGGAAAAAAAAAAGGACAAAAGGATGAGAATCACCAAACCTTGTGAAGCAAGGCACAGCGATCTGTTAGGTTTATGCTGTGCCTAGCAGTAAAGGGCCCAGGCCTCTTTTTACTGTTATTATCCAAAACTAGTAAAACTCAGACCTCTCCAAGAAACCTGCACGGGCTGGAGCAGAAGTCAGAAGGAGCACAGGGTGGGTGAAACACTGTGGTTAACAATGGCTTTACACACTTAGGGCCGTAACGCAACAAGGAGATTACAGAAATCTCTGGAGTTTCCAAGTTAGACATGCTTAAACTGCTACACTGCAGGCAACGAATGGAATGAGACACTAGCACCACTAGCTTGCTATCAAAAGGAAGGTCTTTGCAAAGGTGGGGTTTTGTTTTCCTTCCAGTGAGCATTTTATACTTAAATGAAAAAAACTATCAACTTCTGAGCGTGGTAGCTCAGAGCTTATCTGGAAATTGAAGAGACAGAACATAAGAGCTGTACTGAAAATGAAATGACATAGCTGGGACTTTATGATCAGCATCAAATGATCAGCATCAAACTCCACAAATACACAAAGCGTCTTAAGCAGACACAACACTTCTGCCCTGCTTTCACATGGCTCTCAGCACAAAGGGGACCCAGTTTCTAGAACTAGCTTCTCTCAGACGCAATATTCTGTCTGTGCATCACAGCCTGAACAACTGCATGACATTAACTCTTATCCAGTCCTTACTAATGCAATGAAATATGCCTGTGCAAGTTCTTCCAGAAGATGATTTTTTTAACTCCTTTTTTTAATAATCTAACACTGATACAGCCAACAGTTGGAACACTTCAAATGTAAGTGGATGAATTGTTTGTCTGTGTCCTGGGTTAAATATCTGCCTTCAAACTCTAGTAGTTGATCTAATAGAGCTATTTCTTCCTTCTACAAAGGTGTGTTTTATTAACATGTTACTTATGTTGGAGCACCATGAATGCAACACTGCTGCCTTGGGAAGTAATTCTTACTTACAGTTGTTTTGCCAGGTTGTGAAGGAAATATGGTAGTGCTGGAACAATGAAAATACACCCATGACAAATTGTTCCACAGTGGATACTGGCTTAAATGGCACTATTTTGTGCTATGAGCTCTTGAAGGAGAGAGCTATGGTATTAAATGCCATGAGGTTGTAGTTGAGGCGAGGGTTGGTCTCTTCTCCCATGTGTCAAATGAAATGAAAAGAGGAAATGGCCTCAAGTTGTGCCAGAGGATATTAGAAAAAAAAATTCACTGGAAAAGTGGTTAGGCATTGGAAGAGGTTGCCCAGGGTGGTGGTGGAGTTACCGTCTCTGGAAGTGCACAAGAGGAGCCTGGAGGTGGCACCTGGGGATATTATTTAGGGGTGATTATGGTGGTTCTGAGTTGACAGTTGGACAGATGATCTTGAAGGTCTCCTCCAACCTTCATGATCCTGTCATTCTATGAGTCTTATGTAAAAGGAAATGGAGTCCTCTTCTTGAAACTGAAGCTCTCAGGATTTTGTTATACCCTAAATCTATTTTTGTGAAATAACATTAAACAGATATGCACTGTTTGCACAACAACCTATTCATCTTCACTTCATGAAAATGGAAGAAGTTTCCTTAAAGATGAGGAGTGAATGTTAAAAAAACCCAACTTCTTGAAATTCTTCCTCAAAGTTAAATTTTGATCCCTGTGTTTAAATGGCATCATAAATGTTATTATGGATGAAGTATGGTACCTAAATTTGAAAAACAATATAGCTTCTTTTCAGAGTTGTTTTACATGTAGCTTCCCAGCCCTAAAATGATAACACCTGTCTCAAATACCCACTTTTTATGGCCTGTTCTTTAGAATTTGGTATGATCAGGGTTAAGTTTAGAACTAAGTTCTAGGTTCATAGTAATGAACAGATGAACGGATACATACCCCCTGTAGATGTTGCTGTAGACTGTGTGGATGATGCAGTGGCAGTGGATGAACTGCTATTGTCTTCAAGGAAAAAAAAAAGAAACAAGAAAAACAATATTATTCATTTTAACTTTAACATACTATAATTATGGTACCCACAACACAATACTCTCCTCGGGGTATCTGTGTCTGGAGACTACAGTTGGGAATAGAGCAGAGAGTAGCCCATCCCAAAGCAGATGGTTTTTATCCCTCTGCAAAATGCTTCCAGATCTCAGTGCAGAAAGAACATAGTTAACACTGTTATGCACAGCAGTGCCCAAATGGTCTGCATCTGATTCTTTACACATCCTCTGTTTGTCCTCTTCCACTTCTGTTTTATTCCATTTGCTGTAAATAGCCATACTGTCACTAACTTTCTTAACCTCTTTATGCACTATGGGGGGCAGTTTAGTAGTATTTATTCCTCTATTTCAATTCCATTTTCTGTCCCTCGATCTTTTCTTTCATTTTGTTGCATCTCTGTTGCAAACTGGGATGATACTGGGAATATACTGTAGTCAAGTAGGGGCAGTCAGATACTCTGTAAAGCATCTTACTGCATACTTATGGTGTCTACACAAAAAGGGTCCTAAGAATGTACCTGTTTCCAGACATAAAATGCAACCCAGTCTTGGAGATTTTACCTTTCTCTCCTTTGTTTCACTTCTCCTTTTCCAGTTCTCTTTTTCTTGTCTCTCCTTCCTCCTCATGCTACTTCTAGGTTTCTCAGGCACTCTCCCACTCACTTCTGTCCTCATTGCTGCATCTCTCTTATATATTTCTCATAGAAATGTGTCTCTTCCTCCTGGCAAAGATCTACTGGGCTGTTCCTGGGAGTGTCACTGCCCATACTTTCCTCCCTTCATTCTGCACTGTTATGAATGCTTATTCTATGATCATTCTTTTCTCTGAACTAAGTGATCTTTTACAGCACCCTTCCACACTGGCAGGGTTATGTGCCTTGCAGCAGCTCTGCTGCTTTTCAACACAGCTGAAAAACAAAGCACATAACCTCAGAGATTAAGAGGAGAGCAACACAGCTACTGCAATCAAGAAGCAGACCTATACCTACTTCCTTTGAATGGATCTGCTGTTCTTACCACTGGAAAAGTTTAGTCTGAAACTCTTTGCAATTGCATACACGTTAGGAGCCAGCTCAGGTTAAGAACAAATGCACCAAATTTACATCTTCATACCACCTACTGAAAAATGGGAGGGCAGAGGGGAAATTACAGAGGGAATTACTTCGCTTTTTCTTTGGTATAATCACAGCCAGGTAGCCCCCCACACTGTGTACTGCACACTCCACCCTTATACTGACATAACTGGGACATTAAGTTGCAGGTTTAATTGCCTTTGAGAAAGGGTCTATGATTGCACAATTACAAACACTTTTTTTCTTGCATATGTTGACTTTTATCCTAGCACAAGCCATGGATATGCCTGGGGTTAAATCTTTTCCGCACAGGCCCAGTACTGTAACCAGAACATATCTTTGTGTTTTCCTGAGGTTCTAAGTGCTTACTTCTGCAACCCTGGGACAGCTCTGGATGTGGACTGCATGTTCAAACAGGTAAAAAGAAGCCACATCTACCGCCTGGAATTTGGGAGTGAGTCAGTATTGCAATTAACACAAGACAGAGTGAGTCAATGAGCACAGTATTGTTGGCCAACAGCAAATGAGATGACTGAAGTAGTACAGGGTAAAAATTTCTCAAATGAAAAAATGCCTTGCCTTTATCTGAAGATCACTGAATTCTAACCTAGCAGACTTCTTGGTTCTCCTTTCAACTGTAAATTAATGTTGCCAGGTGTTTCCAGTTCTATATACAATATTTTCCCATTTCATTTCTCCTCTCTCTGTTGCTCTGGGGTACTCAAGGATACGAGAATTGAATTGTGTTCTACCACTCCCCTTAAATATCTTTAGTTGTCCTAGAATAGATGTGACAATCAGAAGACTTCCCTCCTGTCCTACAGCTGCTCACAATTCAACAAAATAAAATAAAATAAAGGGCAAATTATTACAAGATAGTTTAAGGCATACAATAATACATATTGCTTTTCTTGATGCTACCAAGGAACAGCAACAGAAATGCCAAAAGTATTACCTAGCAATCTGTTGCCTGGAATCGGAGTTAAGGATGTAGTGCTGTTCTTGTCTTTAGTGCTGTTCATGTCTTCATTACCTACAGCAAAAAACCCAGGAATAATAAGATAGTTTTAGGTGGAAGAAGAGGAAAAAAAAGTACAGCATCTGCCACTTGCTTTGGGCATATAAAGGACTAATTTATCATAGACAAGAATTAGTTATAATGATGACATGTTAGCACAATAGCCTGCTTTGAGCGCATTAAAAGTGATGTCATTTACACTACCCAACCACTAAAAGAACTGGAACTTCTCCCATCCTCTGTTTTATCTTCCCCATCATCCCCATTGCAAGTTTTGATCTTCCTTGAGATGAAATGAGACCAAAAGAGGCAAAAAAATCAGGCACTTTCCTTCATTAATAACATCTGACCTGTATCACCTACAGCAGAAGAGAAAGAACTTCTCACTTAAATCTTTTCCTGTGACGTTTTCCAGGCCTTTGCAGGCAGATAGGTGCTTGCTCTGGCCCTACATGGACAACATGATAACACAACTAGCTCCACCAAGAAGCTGTATTACTCAGTTTGGGACTAAGGGCATGTTAATGCATCCACTGAGCATTTGGCAGGTGCAGGATGGGACTGAGAAGAATCACATCTTCAAAGAAGTGGTAAAATTTAAAGATAAACCACAGAGAATGAATAGACTGGCATTCACACACGTACAAGAGGATCAGTTGTGGATTCTGACTTTGCCAGGCAGAGTTTAGTTTTGGTCACTTAATACCATGCAAAAGACAAATGAATAACCCGAACTGAGCATCACAGAAATAGGGCATTTTCTTAGGAGTTACAAAACCTTAGTCCAGGTCTCAAAATGGTGACATTAGCAAATACAAATGGCAAAATAACTCATCGTATCTCATCCCTGCAATATCAAGACCAAGGGCAGCATTGCAAGGTGTGTTATGCTGTTTAATCAGGGAGCTTAGGGAAAACAAACAAACAAAGGATAGGACACTGCTAAACTAAGCTTCCCCAGAGAGGACCCAATCCTGCAAAAACTGTTCTACATCACAGCAAGTTCCCCCAGATTAAACAATGATCTAATTGGGAAAGCTAAGCCAACATGAAACTGACATTACCTCCCTCTTCAACAGCACCCAACGTTTTTTTCTGCACAGAAATTTTTTAACTGGCAGAAAATCTGCCCTATATAATTAAAGAGAGAGGCAGGAAACAGAGGTGGAAGTGAAGGCAGGACTGTATTACTTTAGTTCAGATCAGTTCGGACTGCACATCTTGAAAGATGTGAGGATCTTATCCAGCTTAAAAGATGCTTATATTTTTTTTCCTTCTTAAAAAAATGCAAACACTGGTAAGTTTCTTAGTTTGAATAACATGCATAGGCTCCAGAATACAAACACTCCTTAAATGGGGTTTTGCATAAGCACATGTCACATTGGAACACATGGCAGTGAATGGGACAAGGGAGATAAAGGAAAATCTTAAAATGATACTATTCCCAAAGTGTTCCCTATCCTGAGACTGTGCCTTTGAATTTGAAGCTGCATGTATCACTCCAGTGACAAACAGGAGATTTCAAACAGGGAGGCAGAAAGGACTCCTGAGTTAATCAAAGCAAAAAGCACCACAGGTTTTATGCAGCGATGACTCTGACAAGCAGAACCTCTGATTCCAGACCACAGGCTTCACAGTTCAACTGTCCCAAAGCAAAACAAGGAGGGGTTCTGGCCTTCTCCAAGAAGCAGAAGTGCAAGGCTTAGAAATCCACACTGACCCAGGTGTAGACACGCATGGGTTAGTACAGGAAGGAAGGAAGGGGGGAGAGAGCTGGCAGCCAGCTGCAGCATCCTGTGCACAAGCAGAAGCAGAGCTCTTGGGGCCACAGCATCAGCTGCAACATTGGGCCTAAGAACCTTAAGCACAGAAACTCTGTGCTGAGGTTTACTCTCCCTGCAACCCAGAAGAGAGGGGAAGGAAAGAAAGGATCTCTTGTTTTCATTTTTCACAATGAAACAGAACCAACACAAGGATATACCCAACTTAAAACTGTATCAGAACACCACATACTGGAAAAGGACAGGAAGCAGAATCAACATGATTTTTGTCTGACAACTCTGTTTTGCTCTGTTTAAGGTCAGGTGTAGATGCAGCTAAAAAAATACAGAACTGTGGCTGGCTGGGGTGTATCTGAAGGCAAGCATGCTTCCTGTGAAAGCCCCTGTTACAGTCTAGCATTTCGAGTGCTTTCAGGGCCTCTTGTGCTTTTGTTGCTCTAGTGCGTCAAAAATCGTGAGCTGGAGACAATTTGGATAAGCAAACTCTTCAAAAGGGCAAAATCAGTCCAGTTATTCCAGCTTTATAGCTGGAATTGGGCTTTCTGAAGTGGCAGAGACTGAAGATTTGTGCTTGTGTTATATAGAAACACCTACAGGGTGAGTGATAGGGATAGCTCTGACACTTGCTAAAAATGAAAAGGACAGGATGCTAAATGGACTTGATTTTGCCAGATCCTGCAAAAATCAACACAGTGGATAACATTCATGTTTGGAATCTGCAGTCTCCAGCTCAGACACATACCAAATTACTATTCTTCATAGAGGAACCCCGGTACAAGAACCCTACACAAAAGAATGGCAAAAGTCATTCAACTACCTGCATGTGACAAAGGTCCATTTGGCTCACTCTAACCTTCAGACAGAAGATAAACACTATTCTAAGGACTCACACACCTTACGTCTAGCATAGCCAAACCTTATGCTGCAGGAAGATGTTGGTATATAAACCCTCATTTTTACTAAGTACAGCTTTACACATTCCTTTTGGGAACATGTCAAAAGTCATATATAAAATTCTCTCTGAGCATTTTCTTTTCAAGCTTGATGCATAGCAGGCACAGAGGCGAGTTTTATGCCCAAGTCCTTCTGCTGTTGTTGGTTTAAAACCCCAAAAGTACAGAAGCACTGACAGTGTGCAGTACATCAGCAAGATCACCCACTTGCTCAGTAATCTCTAAGAAAACCAGATGAGTAAGAGCTGAGGTGCTGGAATGGTTAAAGCAGAGATGTTAGAGCAGCAATATGAATACAACCATCCCCAAGGTAGTCTCCACCATCAGCATACTCGCTCTTTTCAGTTGCAATAAATAAAATTAAAATTCCAGAGACTGAAATAAAAGCAAGCCCCTGACCTCAAATCTATTGTGCCATGTGCCAGGCAATTTTGACAAACTATAAATTCAAATCCCTGTTTTCTGGAAACCTTATTTTCCTTTTGATTCAACAAGGTCTTTTGGTGCCTGTTTTTGAGCTGATGTTCTTGACCCACCAGGAAGGTAGGTCATCCTGAGACAGAAGGCAGGCAGGATTATTTCAGCAACGTTTTGGAGGGGTCCTCATGCCTTAACACTGTGAAATTACTCCACAGTCTTGCAGTGGAAAATAAAAACACCATTGCATGGATGGAAACAACACAGACCATGTAACCAATTCTCAATTCCCATCAATTTGAGACTGAAAAACTACACCACCTTTAGCTGTCACCCAGGAATCTAAGAGAAGATGATACACTAAAAGCAAAATATCATGCCTGTTGTCAGGCCTGGAGGCTGCTGCTGCTTTTTTTACTGTGAGTAGTTTCATCTACAAGTGAGCTCTTGGAAGATGTTGCTAGCTATCTTTTCTCAACACAGCAGGAAGGGGGTGGGGGCCATTTCTTGACAAGGAGAGAGTATTCTCCTTACTCAGGTACCAGAAAACCAGATGAATTCTACCTAATAGTGGGAAAGATTTTTTCCAAACCATATTATTTTGGTGATGTTTTTTCCACTGACTTGACTGACACACAGAAATAAACCATCCAGCAGAGTAAAAGAGCAGCATTATATTGAAATAATCAGTCTGCACAAAAATATTAACCAGAGTGAGGATACATCTACTGCCAGTTTCACTTTCTGCGTATGTCGTGGTTTGACAGAGTATTCAGAGTATTTGATGGGGTTCACACTTCCTCCTGTAGTGTTGATTTGATAATCACAAATTTCTGCTGAAATCAACACAAATCTCAGCAGTGCTTTCTGGAAGTTTCTGAGTGGACAGTGGAGGGGGAGAAGCTATTTCAACAGATACATTAAACTGAGCCTTTGAGCTTTAAAAGGGCACAACTTCTTTCAACATCTCATGATTGAGCTCTAGACAACCAATTCACACACAGAGCAAGGAGTACATCTGAGTTTCAGGAGTTACACGAGATCACCCCTGCCCCAGGAGACAGCATTGACTACTCTGAGTTAAATCAGCACATGCACTCAGGAAGCAGCATCACAGAAGACAGATCAGTGCAATCTTCCATCACATGAGATGACAGGCTATTGTTGCTAAATGGAGGCCATAAGATCTTAGCAAAACAATAAACAGGTTACTTGTAAACTCTTTTTAAAAAAGCCTTGCCTTTCTTTTTGGAAGAGCAATTATAAAGCTGTTTACAGTCTTCATTCGATTTTTTTTGGTATCAATTTCTATTACAACTTCACCAGATTAAACAACAGCATACTAACACTGCTGCACTGAGATTCCTCAACAGTATTTAGAGCAGGTTAATTCCAGTACCCATCATCTTTTGGCTTCTTTATTTTGGAAAATTGTGCGGCACTGTATGGGACATTTCAGTCTTCTGAAAAGGCAACTCCGGCAGCTCAGACCTGTATGTTGCTTGCTTTATTTCAGAGCCTGTCAACGCTGATCCCCTGACTGTGGTGTTCTGAGCCCGGGCACGAGGCTGTGCATTTGCTGGAACCGGCCACTACAAAGGGGTACAGCTGCGAGCGCCTGACAGAAAGGCGACAAAGCACAGTGGCCGTCCCGTCCGCACCGCCACCACGAGCCCGCAGCCCCTGGCCGCAAGTACAGCCCCAGAGGGGGCAGAGAGCGACCCTTCCCAGCCCGGCCCGGCCCTGCCGGGG
>VWPU01005220.1:0-38677 GCA_013398955.1 Callaeas wilsoni | reverse complement strand
TACATATACACACATATATATTTTTATTATGTATATATATAATACACATATCTATACATACATATATATACATATAGATATATTCTCAACAAGAAGTTCATTATTGTGAAGAATCATAATTTTCTAGATCCTTCTTGTATCTCTTTTCCAAGTTTTTAAAAAAAGCTATTTTGGGGAGAGGGGAGAGGGAATTTAAAAAAATAAATACAATTTAGAAATGTCTAGCACTGGGTTTGTTTCTAACAGTTGTTCCTCATTATTTGAATTTCTGAATCACCTTAGGAGAACTTTAAATGTTTGGGATGCTGTATTTACACAAAATTCTGTGCAATTTTGAAACTGCAGTAAGAGGAAAGGGTTGGGGTTTTTTTGTAGCCCAACTTGATCTTTCTGTTTCTCCTAATAGTCTTATGAAATACTTGAGTCTGATGGTTTTTCCTTTGAAAATGTCAGGTTGAATAACATTCTGGCCACTTGTCTCAAAGGCTGAGAGATTCAGTGGCACTCAACAGTGTTAAATTTGGTAAAACTGCATCTTAATTAAGGTACAAGAAACTGAGTCCGGTATAGCATTAGACTCTGTCATCAAAACTGCAGTAGTATGAAAATTGTGAGACTGAAGCAAAGCAGTAACATTGTTGATGTTTCCTAACTGCCTTTAAACAACAACAAAACTATTTAGCATAGTGAAGCACCATGAGGAGAGTCCCTGGAGAAATTCAGTCATGTCAGAACTATATCTGGTTTGAATTAGCAGTGTCAGAGCTAGCTCAGTGTCTCTGCACAGCTTCCATTCTTCACAAGCATATCAAAGGTTCTAGCTTGCTCCTTATTGTTGTCCTTGGCTGTAATTCTTGATCTTTTAGACAGCGTTTGTATTTTGATTCCCTTCTGCCCTCTACCTCTCACTATACTAATATAGCACTTTTCAGCAATTTGTTTTGTAAACATCAAAACTGTTAGCAATAATTGTGAGGCTTGTTTTTCTTCCATCTCACTCTAATTCTTCTCTTTGCACGTCCATTTTTCAGTCTTTATATGTCTTCCTATTGTCTTGCCAGTTCTTACCTTCTACCTTTCTTGCTATCCTGTTCTCTGTAAATGCTTTTCCCTGTTTCACTTGCTTTTCCCTTCTGCCCTGTACAAAGCTCAGAGTTCAGTCAGTCTTGGAGCATTTGGTCTTGAGGTAAGAATGACCATGTCTTTACCGATATCTTCATTCCCTTCAGGCAACTTTGAAGTTTTAAGAAGTGTCCTTTGACCATCTGCTGTCTTCTTGATTCTGTCTTCCTTCTTCCCCCTTTTTCCTCTTTAAATTTTTTCCTGTATTTTTTTTCTCTTCTGATGGGGAAGAAGCTATCTCTAATTATTCATTATATTATTATAATAACCTTCGTACTGCAAATGTTAAAGCTATCCATTCACTAGTGGCTACATTTTTTTGCCTATAGTCTCCACGAATGAGACTACAGGTCTCTTATATATGAATAATTACTTGTTTAACGTGTATTATCAATTATTGCAGTTCAAAGGAACTTTGAAAACATTTGAAAATATGATCTAGAAACTTGTTTTTTAAAAACAGAAACAAAAGTGGTATGGTTTTACTCACTTTGTTTTACTTTGTAATTTTTTTCTATTTAGGCATTCTTTATCAAAGAATATGTCTTGAACCATCCAGAAGATGGAGAGAAGATCACACGCTTGAGAGAACTGATGCTTGAGCAGGTAAAGTGGGGAAAAGACTGACAAGGTGGCCTGCTCAGCTGTTCTAGCTGAAAATGTCCCCAAAATAAAATAAAAAATATCAGAGGTTAATAATTGCCCTGTGCACTTCAGTGTTTTCTGAGTTAGATTCCAAGTAGAGAGTAACTTTCTATACTATCAGGTTTCTGGGCCATGTTAATATTTTTTCCCTAGTCCTTTCCATCATCACCTTAATCACTTCAAACTGTTTTGTGTAAAATAAAGGGTGATTGAGAGGCCTGTCTTATTTGTGTATGCTCATACACAAATATTCGTACAAAATATTTTATCACTGCTAGAGAATAAACATTATTTCATTGAAACATTTGATAGCTTCAGCATATATTTGTATTTTACCAATATTACAGAAAAATATTTTCACTTCAAGGTTTCCCATAAGAGCAAAAAAGCATTCAAAATCTTATTGCAATGAAAGATACTTAGTAGTAATTGGCAAAGTAGGTAGGCAGTAAAATAAATACAAAGTGATCAAATTAAGCAGATGAATATTCTAGGCATTATATTTTTTTTGCATTATTTCTTCATTCATTTATAAGCCAATGGCCTACCAGCCTCAAATATGAAGTGTTTCCACTTGAAAATGCTGATTTCTTTTTTAAAATTAAAGATCTTACTAATATTTCAGCTTTTTTAACTGGCATTTATCTATTTTTGTTCTATGCAGCATGTTGAAGTTTCAAATTTTATTGCCAGCTTGGAATAAAAAGGGTCACAGTAGTGGAATTTGGCCATTTTTCATCAGCATTGTGGGATCTTTTGGTCAGATTAGCTGATTGAGAGGTCCTCAGACACTGTAAATCAGAATAGATTCACTGAGCTCACTTTAATTTCACTGAGACAATGTATAGTAATTGATATTATGATTTTATTTTTTCAAGCTATAGTTAATCTCGCTAATCTTTGCAATGTAAAATTGGAGTTAATAACTTCCTCTAACAAAAATGTGGGTTCCAAGCAATAGCAGTTAAACCTCTCTGGCACGCACAGCTGATTTACCGCGGCGCATTTGGAAGGGCCGGGATGGCTGTGTGTGTGTGGCTGGATGTGCTGCAGCCCTGACCCGAGGTCAGGGATGCTGTGCAGCTGCGTGCCCGCTCGCAGGCTGCCTGAAAACATCAGCCAGGAGCTCTCATCCAAAGATATTACAGCACACTGTAGCTATTTTGTTTTTAAATCTGAGTTTATCTGATTCCTCGTGTAACCAACTCAATATTTTGAATGCGTGTGACCAAATTTGAGCAAGGTTTAAGTTTTAGCACTGTAATTCTGAAGCCTGTCGTGCCTTGTGTCAAGGATATACGTCAGGCCACCACTTATGGAGGTCTCTGGGGAGTTGAAATAGGATAGGGGACCATGGACTTCATTGCAAATATATTAGAGAGTCTCTGGTAGATTTGACCACTGCTGTTGTTTCATGCTTTTTACAACTGTTCTTGTAGAAAATGGCTTTTATTTAGGGTTTAGAACTGCTCCTTTGTAAAGTTGCCTTTTAGTCAGATTTTTTCACTATGTTATCCATAGTGGTTTTTAATATTACACTTGAATTTGCATAGGTGAAACCTTTGGGAAAGTTGAATGGGAAGAGGCAGTAGATCTTCTTGTGTGCTTTTGGTCCCAGGCCTTGTTTGGTTACAGGTCTTCCAGAGATTTAGATAGGTGTTTTTAAGGCAACATGCATTTTGTTGGATTTTTTTTTTTATTAGTATTCCAATTGATGATGAGAGCTTAAAGAAAATGGATCAAAAATGTTTTTTTCCCTTTCTGCAGGCCCAGATTCTAGAATTTGGCTTGGCGGTGCACGAGAAGGTGGTGCCACAGGACATGAGGCCGTTGCACAAAAAGCTGGTGGATCAGTTCTTTGTGATGAAGTCAAGCTTGGGAATACAGGTGCGTGAGCAGGTGCATGGATAGATCAGAAGACTGTTCAGCTGCGTTAAGGGTTGGTTCATTTTCCCAGGCGACAAACAGTGACATCTTTTGGTTGTTCGTCCCCGTTACAGCTTGTAGCCTTCTTGTAGTACCACAAAGCAAAGAGAAACATAAACTTCCCATACCATGCAGAGAAAAGTAGTCACATTTTACTAATGATCACATTTTACTATTATTAGTGAAAAGTTAAAATATTTTTCATATTAATGATGAAGCTGATCCAAAATGCCATATAATTACATTTATATGTAGTTATCTACATATCTGTATCTTACAAAATGCTTAATGATATTATATTAATATTAATTAATTTTCTTCTAATAACTCACCAGGAATTTTCTGCCTGTGTACAAGCTAGCCCTGTTCATTTCCCAAATGGAAGTCCTCGTGTATGCCGGAATTCCATACCTGTTTCTATGAGCCCTGATGCTGCCAGGGTAATACCGCGACGCAGGCAAGTTAAATACTAGTAATGACATATTTTCACTACCCATGGAAAATGCTCCATAAATACTTCTATTATGTGTGTGCTTTCTTGTATGGTCTGGCTGAAGGGTGTTCAGCCTTGAATAGCTGGTACATGTAGTCTCTCTCCTTTCTTTCTCTCTCCCCTCCCCTCCCCCAATTAAACTTTAAATATTAATAAGCATGTGCTGTTCTCACATGAGAAATTATGATTGACGATTAGAGTTAACCATTTTATATTTCATAATTCTTATAATAGCCCCTTGAGTTACCCAGCTGTCAATCGGTATTCGTCCTCATCACTGTCATCCCAAGCTTCTGCTGAAGTCAGCAACATCACTGGGCAGTCGGAAAGCTCAGATGAAGTTTTTAACATGCAGGTATAATTTATTGTCATTCTTCAAACTGTACAGAATCTTTCTTACAAGGCTATTTACTAAATTAATGCTTCTATTGTTTTATTCAGAAATGTCAAAACCATTGCTGATGTTTCTTTTAAAAACCAAATCTTTAAATGAGATGTTAAACTCATTCACTTAGAAACAACTTTTTTTTATGTAACTGTTTTCTCTTGTTTAAATTAGAGCATTAATTTTTTACAAATGTAGTAACTAGCAATGGACTATTATGCAAAGTCATCTGACCTTGCATAGACTTTTCTGTCCAGTTGTCACATTGTGATGTAATTATTTTACTGTATTAATTACATTTCTATTTATTTAGTATTTTGCTACATCTTTGTGTAGTTAGATTAATGCTCTTTATGCTGGTTTGCTATTTTGAATTACTGATAAACTACTCTAAGAAGTTACAAGTTCTTTGTTCTAGTGAAAAGTATGCTATAAATTTTTGTTTTCCAAACCAGTAAGTGTGATCTGGTAACAACAGCATCTCTTCTATACACAGCCTAGTCCATCTACCTCAAGCCTGAGTTCTACTCATTCTGCTTCACCTAACGTGACCAGTTCTGCTCCATCCAGTGCCAGAGGTCAGTGCTCTTCTGCTGTGGTAAACCATATGAAATGACTCTTGATACATTACACAGTTGAATTTCTGCATGATGTCACTGGTCAGACATCATATTTAGCCAATTATTTGAGGAATCTGAATTATTGGAGACAGAGGATTTTTTCTTCATAAGCATAGAATTGAAATGTCTGAGTTTCACTGCATGAATTTAATCACTTGACACATTTATATTCTAGCTTCTCCTCTGTTGTCTGACAAACATAAGCATTCCCGAGAAAACTCTTGCCTGTCTCCCAGAGAGAGGCCCTGCAGTGCCATCTACCCTACTCCTTCAGAAACTTCTCAGGTAAGAAGTTTGTTGGGAATCCTCAGAGCACAAATAGCTAAGAAGACAATAAAGGTGCATGTTGAACTTCAAGCAGATTCAGTGTCTGTTCACTGTTGTAAATTTTCAAGGGGTTTTTACGTTTTTATAAGCAAATACTCTATTTTAGAGTTAAGAGATGTGAATAGAATACATAGTGCTTGATCACATTTCTGCTTGATTTCTTTAGGTGTAGGTCTGTTTCTTTATGTTTACTCACTGAAGTGAGAGAGAGCTGCAGAGACTTACCAGATGACCCAGCCTGCTTGTGTGGAACAAGCATGTGTTCAATCTAGGGAAGAAGACAAAGAATAAAAAACTGTTATCATGGCAGTTGTCCTCGTTGAGCTCCCTTTTATTTCTTCTGAGAAAGCAAATCCTAGCCACTGTGAGATAATAACCCGTTCCATGTGGCAATTCCTGTTTTGCAGTGTAGTTTCAGAAAAGAATGATAGACATTTTGTTACTCCAGAGAAAAGAATGTATTGTGTTCTTGCCTTAAAATACTGTTAATAGGTCTATATGAAATGTGTATTTTTTGAGTATTCTGAAATGCAACATGAGCTTGGTAAGCTGGCCAATACTGAATCCTTATTTCGTCTTTTCTTCTTAACGGACCTATTTTCCTAAAGTGCTTTTCTTTAACACAGCTGCTGTTTTAATCCCTGCCATCACACAATGCACCTCTTGCTGAAGCTGAGAAAGATGAGAACATACATACAATGTTAAAGGCTCTCCTTTCAGCACTCTTACGTCTACCAGAAGTTTCACCTCTGATAAAAACCAGCTCCAGGATTCTTTATTTTAGAAATTATTTATTGGCTTCTCATTAGTTCTTTTCTCGTCCCTTGTTTCTTCAGTTATTGAATTGGCTCTTGATTTAATTTTTAATCTCTCTTCTGTTTAAGTCCTCATGCTATTACCTGGGGGTTTAAGAAGTAATACTGAAGCTTAGCCAGACTTAAGGACAGTTCTCGGGAACTACTTAAAGCAGATAGATCTATTGAGCACTTCGTCAGTGATAGTGGAGCCAAAACAACAGACAGGAAAGATCAGGAGATGCTCTTTAAATAAAGCGGTTTTACAGTTTGCCGCAAAGAAAAATTGTCCCATTTTTGCTCCCAGACTACAAACTCTTGCTTTGCCAAGTGGAATGTGACTTCTATCCCCCACTCTGTCCGAGATTGCATAAGGGAGGCTGAGGAACTCGTAGGCCCAGTCTCCGCTCTCTCTGAGACTCGCCCAGCAGGAAAATCTCCCAATCTGTCTCTACCCTCAGTGTCCCATGAGAGGGTAAGTAGAAAATTAACTTGCTCATAAAGTGAAGTATATTTCAAAGATGAGAAGGTCTGACGGTTTCTTTCTGCCCTTATAACCGTAAATGAGGATATATCTTTCTGGGGAAAGGTGAAATTTCTTTCTCCGGTGTGCTGTTCCCTCAGCAGTAAAAATGGACTGTGATCAGAAACAAAATCCCGATTCTCTGCATTCTGATAAAGAAGGGGAAGATAATTCCTCAGGACAATTGTAAGGAGATATTTTAGAGATATTTGCAACTCTCATTTAATTTTATCTGCTCAAACTGTTCCTTGTCCTTTCTACTTTTATTCTAACACTACTTCAACAGTCTTGGTTGGACCTTCACACTGAGAGGAAAGGACCACCCATTTATGAATTACTTTGTTACAGCTTGATGAAAGCAATTTTCACATTAGTGTTTCAACTGGGAGAGATGAGATACACAGGCAAATTCCTGAACTTCAAGTCTTTCAGGCCATAGCTACTTTATTTAAGGAAGTTTGATGGACTTCACAGAACAAGACCACAGCAGTACTTCATCCACTTCCTCATTGAAATTGATGCTCAAGGTTATGTACAGCTGTTTTTAGTCAAAATCCATTTGTGTTTGCTTTGTGATCTCTGGCTGAATGATTGTACAGTGTCTCTCCAGCTCTTCCCATACTCTGAAGAAGAATGCCTGCTGTCATTGACTGGTCTACAAGCCTCCTTAGTTTTTGCGCTATTATTGTTCCTATTGAAGCTTTTTGAATTTCACTTTTTTGGGGCTTTTATTTGCGTGTCATTAAACATCTTGTGATTGCTCTTGTTCTTCCATATGGTTTTATATCTCTTTCTTTTTAGTATGTCTTTGTTTCTCTGTATTTCATTCAGCTTTTGTCTCTATCTCCTCCAATTTCAGTTGCTTTTCCAGCCGTTGCTCTTTACCTTCGCAACAGAAAACGGACTTCAACACTTGTCCATCACATCCTAGTGCACTGCAGACTCACTAGGCAGTGAACATTCAATCTAGACCAGGCAGGAACACATGGTCACACTTTCTGTCACATCTGAGTACATATGTAGGTTTACCACCTCAGTTTAATGGGAACTCCAGGAAAACAGATATTACCTGACCCAGAGTGACTCTAATACGACATACAGCACGCCTACTGTAGCTCAAAGTCACCAAAGCATTCTGTCTCTGAGATGTTTAAAGTGAAGTTGAATTGGGCTTAAGTATTTGTTCCTCACTTTGTAACATGAAGCTGCAACATATTAGATCAATGATGATCACTTTGCAGCTGGGTTTGCCATCTTGTGGAACCACAGCCTAGCCTCACCAACTTGGCACAGTGCTCTGTGAACACTGAAAAGAGACACAATAATAGGATTTTTTTGGATTTCACTGATTGTCTGATCTTGCTTTTAAAGAAACAAAAAGTAAGATCAAAAAAGTAAAGTTTATCTGTTCCCATTTCCTCTGGAAAGTACATCTGAATTATTTTTGTAGGATTAACTGTATACTGTTTACATATGTTTTCAAGACAAATTAGTCACCCATGGATTATTTGAATTCTGCCAAAGGAAATAAATGGTAGAATTTTAATTTTTTTCATACATTTACTATGATTTATAAGCAAGATGAATTTTAAGAAAAGGAAAGACAAACGTGCTTTATGGGTCAGCTCTTATCCACAAGAGAAGTAAGGAGACTGCTACCAATAAAGTCAGGGTTGGAAAACAATACACAATGCTTTTCTCAGGTAACAGCCATAACTTGAATATTATCTTGTTCAGATCCTGATTCTGTAATGAAATTATTGCAAATCTATCCTTCTATTTTTATGTAATTTATTAAGATATCTCTTTAGGAATGAGCTTTATTATGTTTTTTAAGGTGCTGGAAACTGTCAGAACTCAGTACATAATAATCCTCCCTCCAATTTCTGTGTGTACAGTTTTCAGAAAACTAGTCTACTCCCTATCTGTATACACATACTTTTATTAAACTGTTTATGTTCTTATGTGATGTTTATCACTTTACCTTCTAAGTATACCTGGGAGTGAGGGGGGATAATAACAAAAAGATATTTGTTTTCTTTAAGCCTACTGAAATACAACAGCACCTATGTGTAAACTATGCTGTTCTCAATTTACAGAGAATGCTGTTTAATCATATTGGAGATGGTGCTTTGCCACGAAGTGATTCCAATCTGCCCGGCTCTGACAAAGGTAAGCGGAAATGCTACAACATGCCAGTCTTTGAAGAAAGAAAATTTAATTACTCCATCATGTTCCTGTAGAATGCCAGTTCTTTTGAGTGCATACCGTCATCTCCAAGTGTCAAAACATTCTAACTGACTAAATAAATTATGTTAACAAATCTAAATTTCAAAATACTTTGCTGAAAAGGGGGGAACAGAGTCTTGCACGCAAATAAGGCCCAGAAGTTGGCAGGAGGGGGTGATGGAGCAGCAGGTTGTATCAGGCTGCCTGTGAGGCCTGTCCTTTCTGCTTCTCAAGAGAAACACATGGGGTGAAAAGCCAGCTTCTGGAGAATGGGCCACAGAGAAGGTAAAGAGATGGACAGAGCCCTGAAGTTTGGTACCTACAAATGCTCTTTACCAAATATAATTCAGTGTGCTTCAGCTTACACTTGGACTGAAAACACCAATTTGTGGTTTCTTGGTTTTGGGGATTTTGTTTTTAATTAGAGTAAATGAGAAGTATATGCATTTCCATAGAAAAAATATTGCCTCTTATAATTTTGCACATAGGGAAATCCAGTATTGTTGGCATAGTAATTGTTTGCCATGATTTCATTATGTGCCTCACACCTATAATATGCTCCATCATTTCATTATGGTACCTTTGGGGTATGCTGAATAAAGGATACAGTAAAATAAGTGTACAGAAAGTAACTATTTTAATAATATACTGTTATAAGAACTGACCAGGAATCAGATTTTCTTTAATAAGAGCTGGGCTTTATAAGTATTTTTGTGTTTACAGTTTCATGAAAACACAGGTGGAATTTTTTCACAGGGCTGAAAAACATATTAAATAATTTAACATGGAAATAGCAAAACTCTTCCACTGGCCTATGCAGCCAAATACATCACAGAATTGCTAAAACGAAGTATTCTATCCTGAAGGCTTTAGCAGTCCAAAAAACTGACTACTTGGATGACTTAAAAGAAAAAAAACTGGCTTGACAAGAGATTCAGGCATTTGAAATACCTAGGTCTGGTGCCAGGTGATTTTTAGGATGAGGGCAAAGCCATACTGTTCAGTGACAGCTTACAATAAAAAGCAAATACAGTATTGCGTATTTTGGCAATAACAAAGCAAAATGATCCTCTAGAAAATAGATTATTCTGTTCATTGATCCTAGGGTCAACTAAAGTGCAATTATACTGTAACAATATTGTTTCAGATATGAGACCAGTATTATTTTTACTGTACTTATTGTATTGAGTCTGGTGTGTAGTGGGGTTGCAGTCCTGAGAGCTCTCAGAGTTGGTACAACAGTGATAATTGATGCCATCAGTTAGCAACAATACTTTGCTTTTTCGTTTCATCTTTGTAAATAAACACAGGGTCCTTGCATGTGATTCTTTACTCATAATTGAACCAAGTAAACAAGAAGGAAACTGTCATGGCAGGGCAAGAGGTTTGAGGCTTTTAAGGTGAGGGATTTTTTTGGTGGTATATTTGGGAGATGAATGGGAAGGTTTGAAATGGTTATTTGCAACTCCTTTTTTTGTTTGTTTGGTTTGTTTGGTTGGTTGGTTTGGTTTGGTTTGGTTGGTTGGTTGGGTTTGGTTTTTTTTTTCCCAAGAAGTGTAATGAAAGTTGTGGTTTTCAAATTAGCTTTTGTCCTGTCCATGTTAAATGCCCTGTCCTTCTGTCTGTCTGACTTCTTTCCAATGTTGGTGACTTCATGATGACATGAGATAATCCAGTTCTATCAAGGAAGCTGTTGCAGACCTTATGGGATCATTCACTTAAAGTCATAGAATTTGGTCAGGGTAACACAGACAAAGAAAACAGCCACTTTTATGCATGTCAAGGTGATAGTCAATTTACATGATCAAGCAGAGATCCTTGACCACAGATACAAACAGTGTATAGAAATTTCCTCAGTTGTTAATATCAAATCTGTTAATTTGGTATTTTTTGCTGTCAGACACTTTTAATTTCTTCCAATTTTTACTCCCTATATTTTGTGCCCTTCTTTCCACCTTCTTTCAATTCTAAATTTGTGGTCTGTGCAGGCAACACAAGAGTGTTAGCATAGAAAGCTTTATGAAGGAGGTCGATAGGAATTTGATGAGTTCCTTTCTCTAGTACCTTCTGTATATAAAATGAGTTAATGGAAACAGTTTATGAATAGTCTATTCCCCTCTGCCTGGAAACCTCTAAATAGGAGTCTGGTGCAAAGATAAACTGATTATATTAACAGGCTTCAAGCTTATCTCTCTTTGTGGCTGGATTTGCAGTGCACCAGAGTGCAAACTCAGCTGCTGCTGCTGTTGATGGCCGCCACTGCTGGTCACAAACTGACCTGAGGGCCAGGTGCATCCATCAGGCATCCATGAGATTGACAGCTGCTATTTAAAACCTTTGCAAGGGCAGATGTAATCACGAGAGCTTTTCAGGCATGCTTAGTGAGTTGTTAGGCATTTGCACTCTTGTCTGTTTTTACCCTTATGGATAAAGGCAAGTCAGAGAACTGGAAGTGTTGATGCCTATGACAGTTTTTTCATTCTCTTCTAGCTGTAAACACCACTCCCAGCAGCTGGAGCCTGGACAGTGGGAAGGAAGCCAGAAACACATCAGAAAGTGGAAAGCTTATATCTCCTCCTGTACCACCAAGACCTGCACAGACTGGTGAGTTAATGGACATTTCAGATAAAGATCCAGTACTCGAAGGTTTAGATTCTTTCCACTCTGTTTGATGTTTAACTTCTTGGGCAGGTTAATTTATTATTTGATTTCTTACATGAAAGGCTGTAGAACTGCCTGTGCGGGTATTTTCATCTTGTTAATGTTCTCCGCAGTTTCCAATACTCTGCCCCTTCACTAATGAATGAGTAGTTTCAGACAGTTCATGCTAGTACAAGGAAGGATGATCAAATTTAGTCTTTTGATTTTATGATAATTGGAGATTAGCAATCAGAAATGATCACTAACCACAAAGAATCTTACTGGCCAGAAGATGCACAGCAATCACGAAAGTACATGAGTTCTGTTACTATAACCATTCTGCCTTTCAAAAGATTAATTTCCATTTAAAGGAAAGGCTGCTGAAGTGATACTATACATATAATTGCTCTCAAGGGAGTGAGTAAACTTTTTGAGTATTATACTTATGCCTCTGAGTTTGTCCAGGCATGTTTCTAGTATATTTGGAGGTAAATATTTCATATATTATGTATTTTCTATTTTCCTTGTTTGACTTACAAATACATAATATATTTCTTAAGAACAAAAAGAGAAAAGTTGTTATACTGACTCTTTTTTTAGCTCGTTATCATTTGGTAGATTATAAATCAATTTACAGTGATATAAAATTTGTCAGAAAAGCCAGATTTAGAAATTTCTTATACTTGGTTGTACTGCAAGATAATCCAGAGAACAAAGTAAAATAAACAAAATCTCTAAAACTATTTACAGCCATTGGCCAAGGGAACTAGAGATAATGTTTATGTATCAAATGATCTCCTACCCACTTAAAGAGATTTCTTAGTGAAAATTGTAATGCCACAAGTGTACTGAAATCTTTCTAACTTTACAGCATCACCAGCAAGACACATAGCCTCCGTTTCCCCTTCTCCTGCTGGCAGATCACCAATGAAGGTACTGTCTTATTGCAGTGAATTGCCTTTGTGGGACAGATCTTGTGTGTTGTGGGGTAGATGGTATATATTTAATGTACATTATTTGGGATTCTATTATATTTTCTTTTTCTTATCATATACCTATACAAAAATCAATATTCTGTCTCCAGTGTGGAAGAAGGGGAGGTGCCAGCAAAGGAAAACCTATTGAGCAACCCATTCACCTTATTCTTCCAGCATTCAGAGCTGTTAGATTAGAGGGTCCATTAGAGAGTATTCCCTGCTTCAATCATTTTAATACCCATTTTCCTCTGCAGGATGATCCAGGGAGGTTGTAAGAAGTTGCAAGTAGTTTGACACCTGCCAGTAGGAAACATTAAGCATAGGCTGTGAATAAGCACTGGCTCTTCTCTGGCAGTTAAACATCCAAAGTAATTTGAGATCGAGGCTAAACCGAGCAGGTTTCATTTCTATTTCAAGATATTTGCATGTGTTGGTATCTGCTTTTTTGTTGGAAAACTTGACTGGGAAATCTGTGTTTTCCACAGCACTGGAGGACACAAACACGCAGCCTGCTTATTCCAGGCAAACCCTGGTGTTGGCAGAGTGCATGACATTGGTCTTGGGGCCTCTGCAACCCCATTGAAGCAGAGATGATTCTGCAAGTAGAAATATAAGAGTCAACAACATGGAAGGAGAGCAAATAGAAAGGAGCATGACTGGTGCTTCAGGCATTCAGATGAAAGGACAGAGGGAAGCAGTTCTGCCAAAGTAACCCCTCAGCAACCCACTGCCTAATGCTGCGGAGGTATGCATTGCCTGAGGAGGAAAACAGAACCCCAAAATAATTCCTTTCCCCTTGAGATCCCTAATTACAAGTCCACAGTCATCTTCCTGTCTGCCTTCCCATAAGCCTGTAACATTTCTACTTGTGTCTGCACAGTGGTCAAAATTCATCACAGAGCAATTCTGCTAGCCATCAGAGTGCTCCATAGTCCTACTACCATTCTGGAGAAGTGAGCATCAATCCCAGGTGTTGCCCTAATTGCTTACTAGGAAACTCTTTAGAACATTAGGATCTTGTACAAAGATGAGTGACTCTTCCTTTTCATCATGAATGGACACAGTACTGATGATTCTTAGGGGTGTTTGAAGCTTGTCCTAACATTCTTCTTTTATAGGTCTGGACTGAATTTAAGCATTTTACAAAGTCTGGATTGCTGTTTGGAATAGGAATGCTGGCCCAAAATACTTCTGAGAACTGCTGGATCTCACTTTGAGGATCCATGAATTTACAGACTGTTTTGGTGCCTAGACTGTTACTTGCTACTGGTAAAAGCAGTCTATGCTGTTTTACCAGAACCAGGTGGTTACCCATGCAGGCTTTACATACATTTGCCATTGTTCTGAACGACAAAAGCAAAGGTCCTAAATCTTATATATGGTCACTTAATCCAAGTGTCCAGTGTTCTTGGAACTGGAGCCAAACACATAATTTATTTGAAAACCTTGACCCTGGATGTTTGTGGGAGTAGGAGTGCAGCTGCAGCCTCCTCACATACAGAGGAATGGAACATGAAACAAGTAGTTAAACAGGCTCCTCAGAAAGTCTGAAATGTCTTCACCAGGTGCTGAGCTTTAAATAAAACTCAGTCTGCTTTTCCAAAGCCATACACAGGGCTCAGATTTTAGCCTTTCTTCTAACAGTGTGCTGCCAGAGAAAACCATCCTAGTACAAAACCCACTGATGTAAATGAAGATTTTTTTTCTCCATTGATTTCAGTGCTCTGTGGATCCAGTCCTAGATGGATAACTAAAATTATCTCAACAGCATAAAGTCAGTGCAGCCAACTTTGTACACCCCTGCCCCTCTCCTTCTCCTCCACTCTCATCCTTTGTTGCATGGCTCACATTCTCACATCAAGCTGAGCAGCTGAGCATCAACCCATCTAACAAGAATGGGAGTGAGAAATTTGTTTTTAATGTGATTTCTCCATCCCTTTTGCAGCCTGAGGCTTGAGGCCAATAAGTCTGGATTGTCTCAGATTACTCCAGTGATAATTAGATATGTTGCAAAAACTTTTCAACTTGGAAGGTGTGGGCTAACCTTTTACAGTTTTCAGTTGAAGCTGCTTCACTGGAATAGAACTGCTTGATGGTTTTAGGTAGGCCTGTATTGTGCCTGTATTGTCCCTGACTTTTATTTGTCGTCAGCACTGTTGTTGCTGCTTGGGCCCTCAGCTCCTGGTCCCTCACTATCCCTCACTGACCTGTGAGGCTACTGGTGCAGCCTCTGGCCACCTGTGCCCTCCATATGGCCCTTGTCCCTGAGGCACACGTGCTGTGCTGTTGTTTGTGTGTCTAAGGAACACCTGGGAGATGGGAGACAGGAAGGGTGGTGATGCATTCATCTCCTGCCATTCTGCTGCCACCACAAATGGAAGCAGGAACAGCAGAGAAGGGGGCTGGCATCCCGCAACGGCTCTTACCTTGACACCTGCTTTGTGCAACCCCTCTGACACTGGTTTTATGGTACACTCAGAAATGATGCCATGATGTAAATGCACTTTTCATTGCATGGCAATGCACTAAAAGCTGTGAGGAAAAGCTTTGGAAACTGAACTGGGTATGTGAGAGCCTGCAGTAGCAGCAGTGGCTGGGCTTTGGCGTTAGGGGGCAGGACATCCCCACGTATGCCCTGCGCCCAGTGATGCATTCCACTTCCAGCTGGGAAAACTAAGGGTGCATTCTAAAGACTTCCAGATTTTTCCAGGGTATTATGATAGTAAAATAACATTTAAAAACAGTTTTATTTCCACTTATATGAATTACTGGCATGACCACTATCTAAGGTGCACGCAGGCACTGTTGAAATGAGCTTTTTATCAGTTTCTTACCAGGTCTCGATTAAACAGGGACACAACCATTTCTGCTTATCAAAGCTCAGAGTTACATGCACTGTATCTATGTATGTTTTCAGTCTGAGCACAGAAACACTCTCCCTCCTATATGCCGGGTAAATTCTTCTTCTGCCCTTTCTTTTGAGCAGGGGTCTGTGCCATCATTCACACCGTCTCCAGTGGAGTATCATGCCTCGGGGCTCATATCCAACTCCCCGGCGCTGTCAGGGAGTTACAGCAGCGGCATCTCTTCGCTCAGCCGATGCAGCACATCAGAGACATCAGGCTTTGAAAGCCAAGGCAGCGAACCAGCAGTGACTGTCCCAAGCTACAGCATTTCTGAGGAGCCTGTGAGAAAAGAAAGCAAAACCCCGCCACCTTACAGCGTGTATGAGCGGACTTTGAAACGCCCCGTTCCTCTACCTCACAGCCTCTCCATCCCACCCGCCGCAGACCCACCGGCACTGCCACCCAAGCCACTGGTTCGGCCAAACAACCTGGAAAACAGCAGCAGGAGGACTGAGCAGGTTCCCCGGCCCAGGCCTCTGCCCCGCAAAGTCTCTCAGCTATGAGAAGCCACTTTTATATTTAATTGCAACACGTTCTTTACTGTTGAAGAAATAATATTTTTTAAAAATGGTAAAACTCATTTAGTTAGGCACTTTAATATTTTGTCCACCTTTTCTTTTGAGTAATTTCAAAATGCTTATTAATATTATGTTGCACATTTGAAATGAAATTACTAATTTAGGTTGCCAGATATTATAGGAAGCATGAATGAGAGGGGTTTTTTTTTTTAATTTCATGGTGGTGAATACTGATAAATGCTTTTATTCGTACTTTATTTTTATTTAAAAAATTTAATCTAAAACCCTACAACTCTCATCTGAGTTAGCTGAATGCTTCTTACAAAATGCAGAATATACTGACTGGATCTTTACTACTAGAGATAAATGCACGCTTTCTAACAAAGTAGTCTGTAGACTAGGATGTTTCTGCAAGTAGGCTGAAAGTTGTTTCTCTTATCTGATGAACAGGTTAGTCATTTCAAATGTATGTGGCAAAACTGAGATATAATGCAAGTTATACAGCAGAGAACTGTTGTAAGAATGTGGTTTGGAATTTTTGAAACACACACTTGGCTTATGTTATTTTTAAGATGGAAAAATACCTGTATTTCATTCCGCGTACAGCACCATTCTGGTGAATCCCGATAAGGTTTTGTGCCATTTTTGTATGTACCTGACACATCCTTTTTCTTTTTGAGGTGCAATTTACTTTTATTCTTCCAGTTAATGTATTTTTTTGTTGTTTTCATTTTGGGGTTTTTTTTTTTAAAGGTAGCAGTTTTCTAGTGAAGGCTCTCTGCTGTTCCTGAAAGTTCACCCTAAAATACAATCTGTGTATGAAATAGGTACAAATGAATTGTTCATTTAACTTGTGTACAAGAGTGAGTACTGACTAGTACCAAGGCAATCCACTAAATGAGCCAGTGTTTAAAAATACAAATGGCTGGTTTACAATCCATACAGTTCAAAAGCTAATTGCAAAGGTCATTAATAATTTTGTAAAAATTTAGCAAAAATTCTGAACAGTTCCTTGGATGTGTACGTGCCATTGGAGCCAAGTTTTTGATTTGCTTTTTAGCTTGAATTCATCACCATTATCTTTATTGTTGAGAATGGTGTTTGGCCGTAGGTTGTATTTTAGTGACTGGCATCTGAAGAGCTCTGGAAAGCTAATGCCAAGACATAGGAATGTGGGGGGAAGGAAAAAAAAAGCACCTTCTGTATGTAAGTTTTGTATCCTCTTTCTTTTATTGACTGTTTAAATGTGCTTGGAAACAGATGTGTGAACTGCATTTTGAATCACATTGTTAAAAATATTCTCCCTCTTTTGTTGGGAAGCTCATGTTGATCTTAGCTGTGTTTGATTTGTTGATAGTTTAACTGGAAGAAAGTGACCACTTTTTTATATTCTCTCAATTAAACCTTCAGCAGTTACAAGCTGTTGACAGTAGTTGTAGAAGTTTTCTATAATAAATGTTCAAGTATTTTTGTACATAATTGGTAAATTTTAATAAGGAGTGTACCATTATGTGAAAAAGAAGCAAACAGTTGTGTATGCAGTAAGATTGTTATAATTATGCCAAATACTTTATGTATGGAAAAAAGAGTATTTGTAAATATGTGCTTTTAACAATAATTCTGCCATATTGACTTTACAATTTTGAATGTCAGAAAAAAATAATATATGTTAAAATATTTATGTTTTAGTGAAAGTATTCATAACTTGAAAAGGAACATATGAATTTTAGCTTTGTATCTTGCTGATTTCAAAGTCTGAAATTCCTTGAACTAGTTCTTGCTTTCTACTATAACATTTTTATGTTTGTAACCACATCATAAAACCTGTAGAAGGCTACATTTTTATGCTGATATAAAGAAGTAATGCCTGAAATTTAAATACGGTGTCACAAGTAAGATAACAAAGCTGCTCTGATTTTTTTTTTCCACCCATGTAGTTTAATAGATTTTGTTGACTAGTGCTTGAGCACAGTACAGGATGAATCAGTGTTATTTGCTCCTGAAGCCTTTTTTTTTTATTTCTGGCAGTAAGCAGAATTGATGACTTTATCATTTGCGTGCATTACTGGTCAGCTTTGCAGCGAAACATTTCACAAAGTCTCTGTTTACCTAGATACTCATATTGGTTGCTGCATAATGTTTGTATGAAATAAAAGAACTTGATTAATCTTTACAGTACAACTTTTTTTCTACAGAATGAGAGATTCTAATTCAGTTAGCCACAGAATGAAAGTTCTGACTTGCTAAATCCCTTCTTTTTTTTCTGTTAAAAATCTCCTGATAGATCGAGTTTTCTCCCTGTTTGGATCCGTAATTGCTTTGTGAGACAAGGTGAGGAGAGTATTGACATGCTCTTCTGAACAAGTGAAGAACGTAAAATTTACCAGAGAGTTCACTGTAAATTAACCTGCATGAGCATTCTGTTTTTATAATCAGGACATCAGAAATACTCTGAACGATAGAAAATGGTGTAAAATTGACAGAGTACTCTTAAGCCGAGTTGACACATTTTCTGCTTAGTCAGTTTTGACAAATTGATTCTGTAGATCAGTTTTTCAACCTGATTACCTATAAAAAATGTAGTATGAAATTTTGTTATGTATGTTGCAACAGCTACCACTTGAAAACCTAATGTAAATAAAGGTCTTGTTTGAATTTTATGTAGTAGTCATAAATATAATTTTATCACTTTCTGGATGATGGTGAGTAATTCAGAAGCTCATACAGGAAGACCAATGGGAACAAGTTGCTCTTACTACTCAGTAGCTTGAATGTCAGCCAATGTGTGCGCACTAGGTGACATAATCTTGTATTCAAATCCATATTTGAGATGCTGGTGTCTCTGGGATGCCAGAGAAACATCCTTAAATGCAGCTGGCTGGCTTCGAAATGATGCAGTTCAGACTGGTTCTCATGATGGCACAATAGCTCTCTAGTGTGTGTGAACTCAGTTATGATGTCCCAGGTCAGATGCTGTGTCAGGCCAATTGCTGTGTCCTGAAAGAAGCACAAAGCTGAAGTTACCCTCTTAGTAAAGGTTTCAGGGCAGTTCAGTTATGGCCCTGTTCACATGGAACAGGGTATAGCTACGTGAAAATCTTCTGTATGAAAGTGGCACCTTGCCCTCCTTCTTGACCATTCTTCCTTTTCACTGATTGTCCAACAGCACCTGAAAAAAGAACAGTGACAGAGCAAAACCACACCAATAGGCAGGAGTCAGTGCTTGAGGTATAAATGATGAAAAGCATCTTGTTTTGAATATAACTGTGGTCAGTGAGGCATGTAGCAGCATTGTCTCAGTAACCCCAGTGCTGACAGATTCAGATCTTTGCACCAGAACTCTGCTGGTTGCTGGAATTTCTGATGATTCAGGCAGAGCCCTGACATATGGTGGCAAACTCCCATCTGGTGGGACATTGTTGAAGGGTGGTTGCCACCGGATCCCTTGAACTAGATTCTGTGCGAGAAAGCCCTTTTCATATTAATTTATTTGTCTTTACCTTCTCATTGACATTTTAATTCAGCTTTTGACATATACTTCATAGAAGAAACTAGAATGATTAGTTTAGCTAACATTAACCAAAAAAAAATTGAGGATTAAACAGCTAAACTATTCAAACCTCAGGAATAGGAAAGGTTTAGAGCTGCATACCTCATGTGTGCAATAAGCACCAGGTTAGGGACTCGTCCTGGGTGGTAAAATAAGGCTGCTGAAGAGAGAACATTAAATATTTTTTTTTTAATTGTTGCTCAATTTTTTAAATTAAAGTAAGGAACTTGGTGTGTCTGTTTTGACAGGCCGAGGGCTGTCAGACTTCAGTGGGGATGCAGCCTACAACATGAGCCTTCCAGGCACAGCTGGGCAAACTTACCTAGGTTAGAACTTGTGTTAAGGACACAGTTCAGAACTCCTCTTTAATTGACTGATATTCATCCCAGGAAGACTGTGTTAGAAGAAGAGAAAAGAAGGTCAACAGCTGAAGAAAAAAAAAAGGAGGAGTGCAAATAAAACTTAGGCAAAACCCTTTATGGCCTGACAATTAATCCAAGTGTGTTTTGACTCAGCCAGAAGACATAATAGTGGGAGGAACTGAAATGTTACCTGAAACTGAAGCATCAAGTATATTTCTTTAGGCTATTTTGTAGCATGATGTTATACCAGCTTAACTACTGGTTGAGCTGAAGAGAGTGGAAGGGAAACTGCAAGTCCTGACAAAATAGAGGATGTTTTTATCTTACAAAGGCCTTGGGGTGGGGGTTTTTCTCTTTTGCTATGGCTAACCAGAGGATAGAGAAGACTGACTGTCATGAGTTGCAAAGGCAAAGAGTTTCTAAATAGTAAAGCCCTGCAAAATATTCAAATATTTCCCTGCTAAACAGTTATTTTCTTAACTCACAGTGCATAACTGATAGTGCATTTTGCAATTAACATCTCAGTATTTTAGGAAGCAAATCAATGTCCAAATTTCATAGTAAATAACTTCTCTGATAGCTCATAAGCTGCTGAAATTTTGGTTAAATATTTAAATGTTTTACATCATTGATTTGCTATTGGAACTACATCCACTTGTGTAGTCCAATTTATTTTACTTCTGGAAAATTCTGCAGAGGAATTCTCTGCATTACATTCTTGCTTATTTGTGAGAGACTGCTATCACTGCTGGTTTTTGTTGACCTCACTGACTTCCCTTGAAGTGTTTCCTCTTGCTTTTCAAAAGACCATCAGTGAGGAGCTACTTCTGCCTTTCCTGTGGGGAATATTTCAAAAGCACAGCCTGAAAGGGATGCAGCACAGCAACTGTTCCCAGGGGGGACTATAAGCAAGGGCTTTGGGAACAAAAGCTGAGGGGGAAGTTTACCTATAAAGCTACTCCCATAGGAGTTTGTGTTCACAGATAGAGCAATAGCTCAAGGACAGGGACTAAACTAATTTACTAAAATCAGGAAGTGGGATGTAGGTAATGTCCTACAGGCTTTGCTAAAGGGTAGGGCTCAGTCTCAGCATGTCCTATAAATGGGAATCCTTTGCCTTGTTTCCTAATCTTTTCATGGAGAAAGTAGTGCCAGGTAGACACACAGGGTGGGGGGTGTAAGTTTTCTTTTAGGGTTGCTGAGCATGGATAGGGGCAGGGAAGAAATGCTGAATCTACACTTTAAGCCTAAGTTGACTTGAGAGACCATTAGTCTGGGTCTTTGGGCCACGTTACATTCAAGGGGTGTAACTTGTGCAATGATTTGACCTTATACTCTGAATGTGCCCTGGAGAGCCAGCTGTCCATCTGAACTCCCATGCCAGTCTCTTTTTGCCATGTGTTGTGAGAGGAGGGCTTGCTGCAGGTCTGCTGTCTGGAGCAGAGTCTGAAACGACCTGATCTCTGTGCTTCTTTTTGAGATGTTCAGTTCACCTTTGTAAGTACAGTGCTGTGGTAAATCCAAGGATGTGATACAGCACCCAGTAAAATTAATCTGAAGATTCATACCAAGGTTTTAGAAATGGCATGTGTCCAAGAGGAGTTGGGCAAAGGCAGCTGGTACCTCATGAATTTGGTCCCATCTGAAGAAAATAAATCTTTCTAACATGAGCACAAAACACTTTACAAGGAACAAAACATATCAATAAACTCAACTTTTTTTCCAGCTAGTGTATTAGGAGATGAAGCAACAAAATATTACTGTGCTGCGCTCTTCTCAGGCCATTAAGTTCAGCAAAGGAAGATTGTGCACACTGGGCAGAGGCTTTTTATGTTGCCAAGGAGAGTTTTCCTGCATCTACAGTTCCCCCTCCAAGTTCTGTCTCAGAACTGAAGCACCTCTTGTCAATCCCCCTGAAGCTATAATTCAGTGGACTTTTTATAGCTGTAAAACCTGAGCTGCATGATGATAAGCAAGCAAAATCAAAGCAAGTCATAACCTGCTACTTTGAACATGCAGACAGGGGCTACAGGGGAGCAAAAGCAGGGAGAAAAAAGAGAGAAAATTGGTTTTCAGGCCATAAAGATGAATTTTGACTTCTGGAATATTTGCTGCTTTTTGAGAAGTACTGTATTTTCACCACATGCTTTACTGGGTTTTTCCCCCTCTGTGTAAAATAACGCTGGGAAATGGTTTTCTCTGGTGTCTGTATAGATTTGAATTACGGTATTTGTCTTGTACCCAAAGAAAATGGTTTCCAGGGTTTTGTTTGTTTTTCTTCAATCCTATGACAGGGTAGGACAGCAGAAATAAGACAAAAAAGACTGGTCAGTGCAGCACCAGAGGTGGTCATGGACAAGGGATAATGACTTCCAACTGAAAAAGAGTAGGTTTAGATGAGATGTCAGAAAGAAATTCTTTACTGTGAGGGTGGTGAGGCACTGGAATGGGTTGCTCAGAGAAGTTGTGGATGCCACATCCCTGGAAGTGTTCAAGGCCAGGTTGGATGGGCCTTAGAGTAACTTGATGTAGTAGAAGTTGTCCCTGCCCACAGCACAGGCGGCTGGAACCAGATGATTATGGTCCCTTCCAACCCAGGCCATTCTATGGTTCCATGTTCAGAGAAGAACATCTGTATTCTCTAGGTAGTTCTTGAACTCATACCTTCTAAGACTAAAATTCAGTTCACTGTGGGCCCCTCACACCTATGCACAAGGAAAAAAATGGGTGAGTTCCATCTTGCTGTGAGAAGTGTTCTTCTGTATGTGCCTCAGGGATGGTGAGGAGTGGACATGGATGGGCAGCATGGAATGCTGCCCTCTCTTTGGTGTTCTTATTGCTGCAGCAGTGATCTACTTGTGGTACATTGAGTACCATAACTAGCTGTCACAGTATTGCACAAAATTGTCTTACCTGCAAATAGCTGCAGCTGTGTAAAGTACACAGAAACAATCAAAATGTCAAATTGTAAGACAAAATTGCTATTTATCATTCTCACCAACTCTACACTTATTTATCTTGAAAACTGGGAAACTTGGTGGATTTTGCAAATTCTCTCAGTGAGCTTTTTTTGGTTCAGTGCTATTTTTACTGAAGATAACAGCAGCCCATCTTGCAAGTGAAGCTTTCAGCAGTTGTGCTACATGAAACCAGGCACAGCATGAATGACAAGTCCTCAACACTGCGTGGGCTCATTAGAAAGATTTGTATTCCATGCTGAGCTGAAGGAGAGGGAGTGACCTGGGAGACTCTGAGCAGGCACTAAACTGTGGAAGCAGCAGAGGAAATGACAGCAGATGGCAGGGTCAGCTCGTTAACTGCATTTATCTAATGGGAGATTTCTCATATATTGACAAGCAACAATGAAAAAAAAAGTCAGAAATTCCACCTGGTCACAATTGATCATCGTTAATAAATCTGTTCCAGAACAGGCTGCCAAAATCTCAGCTATGATTGCGTAACTCAAATTAATCAGCAAATGATAATTGCTGAGGTGAGTTGCTTTGGTTGGGTGACAAAAGGTACCAAAGCAGTGGCTGCTGCTGGCAGAATGGAAAGCTGTTCTGTGAAGGTATGCTGGGCTGACACAACATCTAGGTAGTTTGCTATTTCGGTCTAGCTCTGTGTGTTGTGGAGCACAGGGTTGCAAGGCTTTGTTCTAGAAACACTGATTATACATAAATGAATAAATATTGCAGCTATGTTAACAAGAATTTGCCCTGGAAACCACAGGTTTATTCCTGATTTCTACCTTGGTTTCTACAAAAAGAGGCAAGAGACAGGAACTGACCTGAACTAGAAACCTGAACTAGAAGAGAGATTTCATTTAAACCACATTATTAATTTATTTGACATGATGCTGACAAGTTTCAAACTATAACTTAACCTTTTATGTAGTTATCCATGCAGCACTCCTGAAGGGTGCCCTAAATGAGGCTCAGGGTGGGGCCAGGTCCCAACCCGAGCAGGCAGGGGCCACTGGAGGTCTGATGACGGAGCGATGATCGCTCAAAGGCTGCTGTGCTGGACTTCCAGGGCAATTCCCCAGCTCCTCTGTCTTGACCCTTTGGAAGACCAGACCCCTCACCCCCCTACGCCATTGGAACTGTTGGCACCTGCTGCTATGCCAGATGCCAACATGGACTTTCTGTTCTGCTGCTCTACCAGTCAACCAGCAGCACAAAGCACAGTATGAACATGCTTTAAAACATGTCTCTGTGGGAAGCCTGGCGCAGGCCTGGCTCAGCGAAAGGGGCTACAGCAGCAACATTGAGCTTGTGCAGATGTAGCAGAGCTCAAGATCAGCATGATTTTGCGCTTAGAGTCTTACAATAGCAGGATGGGAAAGGAGGATAACAGAATGGGAAAGGAGGATAACAGCATGGGAAAGGAGGAGAAAAAACGATAAGAATGTTGAAGCCCTAACCGCAGGAATGCAGGTCTGGGTGGTGCTGACCTTCGAGACAACGACCAATCATGAGCTATGATTTTGCAATATGCATGAGCCTATTAAGTGTCTTATAAAATGTGTGTATTATTAGCAATAAACTGAGACTTGTCGATCATCATCGGATGTGCTTGTCTCCCGCCGACTCCGACATGACTCGTCCAGTTTGTCCCAGTTTCTTAAAAGCATGCTGCAAGCAAAGTCAGGTACATGGAAGCCTTGGAGAATTCAGCTTAGAAGGGACCTCAGGCTGCCTCCACGCCCACTACCTCCACAGTACAGCTTCAACTATGACGTCAGGCCATGCTGTTCAGGGCTCCTCCCACTACTGTTTAAAACCTATATGGATGCAGCTGCACAAACTACCAGGGCAAGCTGTTCAACTGCCTGACCCTCTACATCTGCTGGTCTTGCCCATCGATGCCGATTCTCTTCAGGTACCCGCACCACTGCCTCAGCCAGGCCTGGTCGCCACGGGCAGCCCCGGGGTGCAGCCTGCCCTGGACCTTCCGACTGAGCTTCGAGGCATCGGTGGTGGCGGTACAGGGCTGCGCTGAACGGCTGCTGCCGCCTGGCAACTGCTGTCGCTTATTGCTGAAGAGCCCCCTTGACTCCCTACTGCAGCGTGTGCCACGACATGGCCCTGCTGGGGCCACCAGCAGCAGGAAGCACTCGGCGGGCTGCTGGGCCCTGGGTGTGTATGAGCACGAGGATGAGGGCGAGGGCAAGGACCAGGGCCAGGGCAAGGGAAACAAAGGATGAGGACAGGCATTAGACACAAGGCAGACAAGGTCGCCCCGCGCAGCGGCTGCAGCCTGGAGCCTCCGAGACGGCGGCGAGGACGCGCAGTGCTCCCAGCGCGGGACGTGCTGCTACTGCCGGAGCGGGTTGGGCAGCCCTGAGCGCCGGCTCCAGGCACCAACAGAGCTGCGGCCACCACGCGCCTGCGGCGCCGCCATGGCCGGTGGCACGCGCGGGGCTTTACCGGGGGGCGTCACAAACGCCAGGCCCAGGCCCAGGCACGGCACGGGCCCGGCGGGGAACGGCGCCGCCGCGCGGGGGCGGCCTCGGCAGTCGCCCGGGAAGGAGGCGGCCCGCGGCTTGTGAGGCGGCCGGCGGCATTGGGCGCCACCTCGCCCTGGGCTGCCCCGGGCGCTCGAGCAGCTCTCGCATCACCCTCTCGGGCTTTTCCTCTCAGCGCAAGGCCAGGGTGCCTCTCGGCACCACACTCCCCGGCAGGCTAACTTTGCCTGCCTCCCCATCTTTAGAGGAGCCAGTTTACAAGTGGTGCCTTGAAATGTGTGCGAGTGCTTTCAGTTAGGCAGGATCCTATAGGCAAGAAAGCATCATGCCATGCTGTCCCTGTACAACGTTTAGCAACACTAAAAGTAATTTACTTAATAGTGACAGAAAATGACAGTTTTTTAATCTCGCTGCTGAATCCTCAGCCTGGCTCCAACTCAGTCACCAGCACTTCACAAAGGGTATTGCTGCAGCTGGTTTTATTTTTATCTGGAGCAGACAAACTGCTGTGGCTCCTTCTCAGATATTCCGTAGGTGTCTTGTATGCCCTACCTGTAGAGCAACATATTAGCAAGGTCTTACAGCAGTCAGGAGAAGAATGCCTCACCTGCTTTGCCTGCATTTCACTAAGTGCCTATTAAATGATGCTTCTGCACAGCATAGTCCGAACAGCACAATGCAAAGGAAAAGGGCAGGCTCCCATCCTTAAGCATATTTCCAACCAGAAATCGTGGCATAGTACAGCCGGAAAATAGGTGAATAAACAACATATCAGAAATATTGACTCCACAACGGAAGCTGCTCTTGGGCAAACAGGTTATTGAGTACATTGCTGTATGAGTTCTCAGCACACAAATAAAAATATTGCAGGTCATATTCAGGTCAAAAAGATGTTGAGTTCTTCCAAAGAGATATGTTTTTACACAAATGAATTGTAAAGGGACTATTTTCTAATTTTTTTCTAAATATGTTCAGAATAAATAGCAGACTGGTGGTGGATAATGAAGGTATTAAGAAAATGTGTCAAAGAATAGTTTATTATTATTATTTTTGCTTTGGTTTGTCTCTTCAGACTAAAGATTTTTAAATGTAGTGGTTTATTAAGAAGAGGAGTTTTGGGTAGGCTTATGCATTATGCAATTGGGAATACCCACTAAGTTCTTTATATAATTGGAATTCTTCATAGAATGGGAACAAAAGTATTTAAACTCCAAGACTAAAATATTTTTGCTTTAGGCAGATTACAACCAACATAATTTTATTTAAGTTCCTTCCCCTAAGATTACTGTATCTAACAACAGTATGAAAAAAGTATATATGATCAGGTAAATACTTGGGGTGAAAGTGAAAGCTCTGTAAACCATCTACAATCAGATTGTTCAGAGGCATTCATCTTCAGCAGACTAATCTTGAAATGCTCAGATGTGGTAGAGAATTGAAGCATAAAATTGCAATTACTGCATAGTTGTGTTTTATTTCTGTAATGTGTTTTGAAATCAAGTGATGCTACACATTAGAATTTTAAAAACACTTGTTGATATGCAGCATACAATTAGTAAAAAAAAGAAAAATAAAGGAATTCATGTTCTTTCTAAGCTGTCAGAAATAAATGAGATCAGTGTGGCATGTTATAATCTACACATTTCTCATGTGTTTGGAAAATGTAAAACCTGAGGTAAATTGATAAGTCTAAAAGCGCAGTTAGTGTAATAAATTCATCAAATTCAATAAATTACTGGTGAAGAATTACACACAACATTACTGTAAAAACATGTTTTATGCCACTGAATGATTATCAGAGTAGCTTTGTGAAAGCAAAAGTTTGGATTCATTTAGATGCTGTTCCACAGATTTCAGAGAACTTATTTCCAGTTTGGAAGAGCCAAATAAATAACCTTTTACTTCTTCAGTCCCAAATTCAGAAAACTTCTTACATTCCCATGCTGATTTTACCACCAATCTACAAAGAAAGAGGTGAAAAAGCCCAACCCAAAAAAAGACACCCCCAGCGTTTCAAACCTATATATTCTGCTTCCTAAAAGACCAACATTTTAGAATTATTACCTTTAATATATATTTTGTCCTCACACACAGAATTTTCCCTAGCAGAGCTGATCACTTATATTTTAGAGTCTCCCAGTCAAAGTTGTAATGGGGCTCAGTGCATATGATTTACAGTGTTACCCAGAAAATACAGGAATTTTATTCTGGTATTTAATGTTAGTTCATGCTATAATCTCTGTGCATCATATGAAAATGTGTTTCATACCTGACACAAAACAAGTGGATATATTTTATCACTTTTCAATGAAGATGTATAAAGATGCTTTACCATCATCATACAAACTGCACAAAATATTCATGGTACTTTGACAATCTGTAGTGGTATTTATAGAAGATATGTTTTTCTAGGCTTTTGACAAGACATGCACTATTCTTTGTTAAGAATAAATATTTTACTATATGTTATAAGCTTGAAAGTTCACATTTAATGTTTCAGAGGTTGGTATTTTCCCTTTTCTTCTTAAAACCTAGGTCTCAGGCACCTGGAAAATCTGTAAAATTATGCATTCCTTAAGCAAACTACCTCTTTAGAAGAAATAGTTCATGCTGTGGCTTAGTTGCAAAACCGGGGTCAGTCATCTCGATCTGATTTTAAAAAAGAGGTTTGACAAGCAGATTCAGTGCAGTTACTTGTATTTACAGCACTGCAACTCGGAACAGAACGGTCTAACCTGGAGAGAGCTATTGAATTTACCTCATTATACACAGTATATTGAAAGCAATACATTTGAAGGGGTATATGTATTCTACTGGCACCTGGTATATGTAGTCATTGAAAGTTTTCAAAGCAGAGATCCAAAAGTGCAAGGCCTGACGTCACTCTTCTTTGTTGATACTTAGAAGTCTGTATGAACATATACCTTTGCATTTAGCGTTCTCTAGGTTTTCAAACTGCCATGGCCAAGGTGTGTTGGTGTCAGAACTATGCAAGTAGCTCAGCATTTAGCTCACATGCAGGTCTGCAGTGCTCAACCTAATAGTTCACATGGCATTCCTCCTAGAAAGGAAACACCAACCAAATGTGATCAGGAGAGGCAGTACCTCCTCTTTCACACGGTAGTCCCATGGTTAAAGCACTCAGCTGGTCTGGGGTAGATCCATATGCAGTTTCCAGGTAAATCTTTGGCCACCGTTGAGACTATCATAATGTAGTTAAGGTTGTGGAGACCATACCACAACTTGGGGCAAACCTGCAATAGTAGTCCCCTCCCAAATTTTATGTTAAATATTATGTACTATTAATTATGTTGAGGTTAGTAGGCATGTATTAATGTTATATGTAACATACTTTAAATGTGGTAAATATTAGTTGCTGAGCCTGGGACACAGATTCCCAGTTAAACCCATATGAATGTCAAACCCAACAGAATGAAGATGTGCATTTGTTCTTCCTTGTCATGTGTCTTGTTCTGTCTCAGCTGTTGTTCGTGTGGTGTGCTGGTTGCTCTCACTAGAAAATCTCTGTTGCACTCTGTCATCTAAAGCTTCCCCAGCACATGAAAATGCTGTCCTTAATAGGCTCCCAGCACAGCGTAAAGCACTCCTCGTACAGCTCTCTCCATTTGGGTGACACAATCAGCAGTTTGCTGTATTGTCAAACACGGCATGATTCAACTCATGTGTTTCTGGGGGGAGCAGGACACTGCGATTACATACCTGCCTGCATTCTGCCTAGATAATTCCATTTTTCATTTAAAAGTTGCCTGCTGAAGCAGAGTCAGAGAGCAGCTCTCACAACTTGTTTAGCTCCCTGGGTGAACATTTCGGTGAATAAGACATCGCCTGTATCACCACCAGCAGCAAAGTACCACAGCACACAGCTCACTAAAAGAGCTAATGCAGGTGCCTGTCCTCGGCGCAGGATTTGGCACAGCACTTGGGACTCTTTCACCTGAGTGCACCGAGGCACACGAGCCTTACCAATGGTGCTGCTCCAACCACAGCTGTCCTGCAGCTTTAGTATTGACAGAGGAAACCAGGCAGCTCTGAGTGGCCACTCTGAGGACCAGCTGCCCATGGGTGCTTCCATCAGGCCAATGCATTCCTGGGGTTGGGAAGGAGACAAGGCAGAAACATCAAGGTTAGGTACTTGTAGTTGATACTAGAGCTAGCCCTATGTATATAAACCCAAAGTGTATTACAACATTTGTTTCCCTGCAAGGGATTTATATCCTTTTATTGACAGGTTTGCTGAAGAATTCACCTGGCCATAACTGAACACATTTTCAGAGTTTTCTAAGATGCTAACCAGTAGACCTTATATTCAGATTATAATCTTTTGATCTTGAAGTTCCAAATGATTTTTTGCTAAGCCTTAAAAGATTCAATGTGTATGAACTTTAATGGACATCTGAGATGAGTTTTACAAAAGAAAATGAGCCCTGTAAGCTTACTTGTGAATGCACAAATATAAGCAAATTAAAAACATGACTGTTTTTAGAGGTATGCTATCACTGACATTCATTTTAGTGAGAGACCCAAACACCTGTGCTGCAATGCCTTCAGGCAAGAGGATATATGCATACAGGTAACTGAAGTCTGGAAAAAGCTTTAGAATAATTTCCATTGCTTTCCCTGATTTCTGCCATTAAATTTCATATTTTTAGCTCCTGATGAGGCTGTTTTTTGTGAGTTTCAGCTTTAGTGGTTCATGCAGGAATGTCAAGATTAAGGCCTGAAAAACTGAGTCTAAAAAATGTTTTAAAATGATCAAGTATCCAATGAAAAAGAGACCTTTCTTCATTGAAAGAAAAATCTTACATCAGGTCTCAAGTAAATGACTCCAAGGTCAACTGATGGGAACTGAAATGCAGTATAGTAAAAAATCTGCATTGGATTTTACTAATTTATGTGCCCCTGAAAACTACAATGCATTTTACCGGTGTGACCAGCAGACAGAGAGTGACAAGTGAGCCAAAGCCTTAACTCTGTCATGTTCCCTTTGCCTGTTGCTGTCCTGTAGCTTGGTTCTGTCCAGGGTACAGAACCCCAGTAGACAGACCAGGGTGTGTTGGGTGGACAAAAGTGGTCAGACAGATGAATGGCCAGGTAAGTTACACCCAGAAATTTTACTGATATATATGTGTATCTGTATGTGTGTGTGTGTGTGTGCAAAGATACTGAAGGAATAGATGGCAAGAAGACACTCAGTTAGTCATATAATCATTGTTATCTCAGGTGTCCTCATATAAACTCATTAACCTTCAGACTGAGTGTGTTATGAAAGAGGTCCCTAATGACTCAAAATTTCTATCCAGACAACATGAATATGACTCAGAGGCATGAAATTAAGCTATGCAGTTGAAAATTGCCTCCTACAAAGTACCACAGCTAAACTTTATGCCAACTTGATCAGGTTTTGGAAACAACTCATTTTGTCTGCAACCCTTGAGGTCCAGCAGGAAATTTTAGAATATGCATTGAGCACTCCGAATGAAGAAGGAGCTGTGTAAATTACAGGAGTAAGTTACCATTTTCTTTTACATCTTAGCAACAGCAGTCAATGTCTCTCTTGTACATGGAGTCAATCTGGGATGTATGGATTAAACCTAGAAACTCCTGAGCTTCAGAAAGAAACCGAAGAGTGAGCAGGAAACTGGGATCAAAATCTTCTCCTTCCCTACAGACTTCAATAACTACATTGGTGCTTGTACACTAAATGCTGCTATTTTAAAACAAGTTAGATGTTTTGACAATCTTAATCCTTTGGGATAAATATAAGTCATGCTCTGGTAGTTCATATCAGAGCCTCTGTTCAGTGCTCTGATTTAGGTATGTGCAACTGTAGCTTGCAGGAAAGGAGGATTTTACAAAGAACTTACAGGTCAAATGAGGAATTATCCACAAGGTTATACAACAGCTGAGCAGTAGCGTTTGGACCATAACTCTGGATTTAAGTGTCAATTCTGCATCTGATGCCTTAGTCATTTATTGGCTCTAATTTCATGTGTTTGGAAGGAATTTTTCCCATGGGAGTTTCAAAAAGACTGCAGCTAGTTGTTCTTTGAAGATTCTGGATTTGAATGGTGCTGATGTAATTTAGAAAACATTTTAACTAAGCCCAGGCTATACAAGTAAAAACTATTTCAACAAACAAGATGTGCTCAGAACATGGTGACCTAACAACCTGTAACAAGGTCCTCAAAATACATACTAAGTAGAGGGAAGTGGAGATGCCTAGCAGGGACACCCACTGTTCTCCTGTAACATTGTGTCAGAAACTTGTTTTAAATAAATTAGTAAAGAATGTATTATACTTTCTAAAGTAAATATATTAGTAAAGAATGTATTTAAGTATATTAAATATATTAGTAAAGAATGTATTGTACTTTCTAAAGTAACAATAGATGAGAAAAAAAATCAACAAAGTTATGTGTAGCATTAATAAAGAAAACCCTTTAAGAATGATTTGATGGTGCCACTAGGAACTAATGGTGCTGACTAGGAACTAATTACAGCTGCCCCTCTGGCCCTGGGTTTGCTTGCAGGGAGGTTCTGCTTACCCGGCATGTGCTGCTGTCGCTGGCTGTGGCACTGCTGTTGCTTGTGCAGAAAACAAAGATACCACACAAGCTGCTGCTGACTGAGGTGGAGGGGCGGAGGTGTGCGAGCTGGAAACAAGAGACAGAAAGTGTTGCCATACTCTTCAAAGCGCTGCGCTTGGGGTGTGTGTCCATTCACGAATTGCACAGGAGTTCGGTCACAGCAAGATTTTGTGATTACACAACTTAATTGCTCCTGCCTATTATAAAGGGGTCTTTGTTTTTGCCATTTGTCCTTCATATTCATCCATACTTTCTATTATGTTTCTGCTTGCTTGTCCCCCGCTTGTCCCCCACCAATTCCTCCAGCCTATTATTTGCCATTTCAATACACTTCGCCATGCACACCTCAGTTTAATTTCCTCATGCCTCTGCTCTTTCAGTTGTTTCTGTCTCGGTAGCTCTCAGTCCCCTCCCCTACTTCTAATTCAGCTCCCACTCACTGAAAACCTCTCATGCTGATTTTACTTAATACAGTATAATTAAGGGTAGGGTTTTACAGAGAGTTTTTCAGAGGTACATGCATAAGAGATGGACTTTTTACGGTGCAAGCTATTTATTATCCTTGTTAGAAACAATGTTAAAATAAAGGTAGCTACAAACACTCCAGGGTAGACACCTTTGACAAGAGTAGACAATAGGGGCCTTTGTGAGACCCCAGCAATGAAACTGTCTTAAAATGTCTCCCTCCCTACTGCTTGGTTGAACGGTGGGTTGCCCCACACAATTATTATTCTCTCTGGTTAAAAGTGAATAGGTGGGGGAGGACTGAGTAATAAACAAGATACAGTTCCTGAATTGTCTAGATCTTCAAAAACAGCATATTATTAAACAACAAGCTGAGAGTGGTCAGATGCACTGCTGTAGTCAGTAAAAAAGTACCTCCTTAATCTGGTTATTTGTGTCAGGGACAGCAATGCTGTGTTATGTAGCACTTAGTTTTTGATTTAGGCTTCCCTGGACACTAATGTTTAATGGAATATGAGGAATTGCAAATGGCTTCACAAACCACTTCTTACTCTGATGAAACAAAGAAAGAATAATACAAAGGGTAAAAATGCCTTCACATCCTGCTCTCATCAGAGTATTTTGGGAAACGTGTAAATAAAGAAAACAAATCAGCGCCTCGTTCACCCTTCATCAACTGCCTAACAACTTGCAACCGGTTAATTACACACCTTTAAAATGCATGTACAGGAGAAATGATTCAGAAAAAAGCTTCTGTAATGAGAAAGGACAGCATAGAAATTCTGACTCAATACAGGTAAATTTAAGCCTTTAAATATGACAATACTGAAAGAATGTACTGCATGTAGTAGTAAGGTAAATGTTGTCTGCTTTATGCTAAGCATTTAATAATCATTAATCTACAATGATTGCTCTACATTTGTTTTTTGCTACTAACCTTTGTAACCTCTGCTCTTCATTTAAAAGTGAGATAAGGATTTATACATTACATAGGAGAACTGAATGCTAAATTGATTAAATATATTGAAGAGCATCAAGCAATAAGTAATATTAGGCTGAGTTACTTTCACATTTCCAAATACTTAGGACCTATGTAGACCAGTAGCTCAGGCTCAGTAAATACATTATTGCTATGGCTAGCAGCAGAACATGGATTTTTACCGATTTTGCAAATATTCTGGACTTGTCAGGCTTTGCTGAGCTTGCTTTAGCATTCCTGCAACCGTTTTACTTTGCTTACTTGTAACAATAATCTTATAATGATCAGGAGATACTTCTCTAATATGATTTCCACACTGGTGACCAGTGCTAGGCACAAGGACATGAGGAAATGGAATGAAGCTGGTTCAGGGGAAGTTCGGATTGGACATAAGGAAAAGGTTCTTCACTGAAAGGATGGTCAGTTACTGGAACAGGCTCCCCAGGGAAGTGGCCACAGCTCCAAGCCTGCCAGTGTAAAAGAGGCATCTAAACAACTTAGTCACATGCTTTAGATTAGGTAGTCTTGGGAGGAGTGGGGAGCAGGACTCAAAGATTTTTATGGGTCCCTTTCAAATTGACATATTCTATGTTTCTGTGTTTTACTTTTCGGTAATTTGATATAATTGTGTGATACAGCCATAATACGTAGTAGCAAGTGGTAATAAGCAGTTGGTAGAATGAAATGTTTATGCCCTTATCATAATAATGTAATACAGGGGATTACAGTGTTGGAATGACAGGAGTGGGGGGAGGTGCAAGATGACACTGGAAACTTCAGGGCTGTAAACAAGTCACTGTTGGTCAGCTAAAAATACACTGACCTGGGAGGCTGGGAAAAGCCAGTTACAAGGGTAACAAAACCAAACAAGTAACTCCCATCACATGGAACCAAACCATCTAAAGACCTGTGAAGAGTGAGCAAAACACCAGGGACAGAGAGGTGAATGTTAGGAAGTTGCTATACGAATTTTAGCTGTCTATAATAGAGATTTTTTTTTTCCTTTTAATAGCTTTTTTTTTGTAATTATTAAATCTGAACTGAAAAATCTTTCATGAGCATGTCAAGAATTTACTTATGTTGACAACACTCTTGACTTTGCAGATCATGTCTGTTTTCTTCTTTCTTATGCAAAAATACGTGTGTAGTAACCATTCCTTGAGGAATCCAACACAACGAAGTTGACTATCATGAGTTATTGATATATCTTTGATATATATTGATATATTTTCTGGTCCTCAAAGATTATGCTATTTTCACTGACCCGTGATAGGATTTCAGGAATAAATTTCTTGTGCTTCAATTCTTCTCTTTTTCCCTGATGGAGAGGTCACTAGAGAGTTTTATGCTCTGTGGCTTGCCTGACCAACTGGAGGCAAAATTTACTTTATTCTGACCAGACTGTGTTTCACTGTGTATGAGGCGTAACGTGAATCGTATGTGATGGTCAAAGGTAGCAGGAGTCCCCAGTCATGTAATGAAATGGAGATGTGTAATAATACAATACTGAAGATGCTGCAATCATATTTTTTCCAGTACAATAGCAAGTTTAAGATTTATTGCCCTCTTTTGTGCCACACCATTGATTGCTGCCCTTGGGCCACAAGTTCTTCAAGCCACAGCTGGACTATATAAAGTGTTCATCTGCAACATCCATTAAGCAATCAGACTTTTTGATTCTGTGCCCTTTTTTCACCTTTTCTGTGCTTTGAAGTGGTTGGATCTGGCCCAGTATTCTCCTCCAAAACACACTCCCTCAGAGCAGTACACTCAACACCACTCAAACATTCATTCCTTTACTATACGGAGAAAGATAAAAATGCCTTAAATACCCTACAGATAGTTGTATTCGCAAATGTAAGGAACTTTAATTCAAAGCAGGTCTTGAATATCTCCTATGATCTTCTGTGCTCTTAAAATGCAGAATGAAATTAACCTGGAGGAAACTGAACTAAATGTGTTTTTAGCTTAAAGCTTGCTGCAGTCTGTTGAGAGTCTTTTAAATGGATATTGTAGTGCAAAAGTTTTCTGGATTGCCAAGAAGGCTTTAATGGTACTCTCAACTGAAAACTAGCTGAAGAGGTGGGTGAAAAGGGCTCGCTTTTTCTTTATTTCAGTCACAGATGCATCAAAGCATAGAAACAGCAAAACATTTTCAGTACCTCCTTGTTAGAGTTGAAAGCAAAAAAAATCATTTACTTCTGGGTACCAATGCAGTTGCGGTAGGAATACTTATTTAAAAAAAGAAAAATAAAATGGTGCCAACATTGGTAATGCATCATTTGAAGCTCATAACTTTAGTATCAGCTTTGATAAATTTCACTTTATTCACAACTAAATAAAGAGTAAGAATGGGCATTCCTGCTAGTTGCTTAGCACACACCTGATTTCAGAATGAAGAGAACTGATAAGCTATGATTTGATCTTGAGAGGTTTATAGCAAAAGTCTTTAATCTGAAAAGAGTTTCATGTCAAGAGTTTTAGTGGGAATTATTTCATACAGTCAGCTTCAAGTGCATGGAAACATTGAGGCACATTCCCATAAGGTGCTTCTTTAATGTTACAATTTAAAAGACAATATTGTGTTTTGCAGCAATATTTGTAAACAATTTGTGAAGGTTTCACAGAAAATTTTTACAAGAAAATGGAGATGGTGGATAGCAGTAGCCAAATACTCTAATTAATTTCTACACAATGCACTGAAAACCTCCCTGTAGAATCTTAAAGACAGCACACTATTCAAATGTGTTGAAGAATGCATTAAATAAAGGTTAACCAACAACAAAGTTAGTAAGTCTTACTTGATTGTAAAGGTAATGCTTATTTAAAAATGTGTCAGGGGAAAACAAAAAGTGAAATAGGGTAACAATCACTGGTTTTCCCTGGGTAGCAAATATGTTGGCATCAAATTATGTTTATATATGTGTGTATATATATATATATATAAAAAATAAAGTACTTCAGAAAACAAAATTACAGCAAAGCTAATTTTGTTTTTTTCACGAAAATGTTTTAAGCATGTCCTGATTTAAAAGACAGGTGTCTGCCAGGGAAGGCGGGAACCCTACTGGAATGGAAAATATGACCCTCTCCCAGTCCCCGTGACACCCCACACATTGGCTCTGGACCCTCAAACGGCCGGGAAACGGGGAGAAGGCGAGCAGGCTTGGAGTGTAGCGACAGCGGTGAATGGGAGTCTCGGAGCGTAACAGGCAGGAGCAGCCGCAGGGGGCAGGGGCCCGTCGGAGGCGCTCCCGGTCCTGGGTTTTGCCGCCACACGCGCTGGCTCTGAGCTGCCGAGTGACCGGGAAGCAGGGAAGCAAACCGACAGGCCCTGGTCGCAGTGCTGAAGGAAAATAAAAACCAAACAAAACACTACAGGGCAACAAGATCTCAGGTCAGACCCACTCACCGTGCTGCGTGGCTGCTGCCTCCTTACCCCCGTGGAAGGAAGGACCAGCGCCGGCCCCAAGCCCTGCAGGATCCCGGGTCCCCCTTCACCCACCGCAATACTCCCCCGAGCCGTAGCGAGGGAGGGGGCGAGGGGGAAGGCGGTTAGGGCAGTGACAATTCCGGGCACAAAATCACTGTGGGATAACCCCATCACCATGGGCCATCCCCCCACCCCCACAAGACAAAGCACTAAAAGTGGTGAGCATTGCTGAAAGGTTCGGCTTTTACAAGAGGCTGGGCATGTTGTGTTTAGAATAGTGTGTAACAAATTTTATAGATTAGGTGTACATAATTCATGTACCTTGTACTAAAAGTGGTCTCAAAATGTGCTTTCCAATTCAATTTACTAATAACTCTACCACAGTGTCTTTTAAGATAGTTAACTCCTATCTCTACAACTGTGGAAATATTTTATCTCTGCAAAAAGACATGGTCGGATTACAGACAGCTATGCATTCATACTTTCATAGCTCAGCCTCAGAATCAAGATCAAGTTAATTATAAACAATTTTATATTTGAGCTTAAAAATAACATTTTAGTAATAAATTGCAAATATCTGACTGCACAGAGTCAGGCAGAGGTGTCATCTTACATTGGTTTCCAACAGTGGCCTGACTAGTAGAAGTATCTCCCAGCATCTAGCTAGGAACTCCTTGAGCCAGAGGTAGTTCCCATGTGTGTGATAATCTGTAATGGATTTTCCCTCCATGAACTTGCCCATTGACTCTTGAAGGTACATGAACTACGTGGAAAAACCTCCTGCTTCAGACTATACCGGTACCTGCACTTGTTACGGCAACTGATAAAAACAACTAACCACTGAAGGAAAACACTGGTCCTAGAGTATCCATCTGCATCAACCAGTAACAGCCAGCCACCACTCATGAAGCCAGTACAATGCAGCCAGCTCTATGTGCAGCAGATGCGGCTGACATCAGTCCAGATCAAACCTGGTGTGCTCTAGGAAAAGTCATCAGCTGAACAAAAACCCTGCCCTTTTGTGTGGGTTACACTATATGCAAGGTACAGGACTGCTTTGTAGAACTCCCAGTATTACTTATGAATATCCAAAGAGATTTATTGCTGTCCAATTGCCAAAAAATGGCCACAAGACTATACTCCTTGTGTACTTGAGTCTACATGCTCACTGAAGGAAAACACAGCCACTGCAATGCAGCACCTCACGTTTTTGGAGACTCAGACTGTTACTGCAGCGGCTGAAAAAGGATCAGGCCAAGTACCTTATTTCGTGCAGGGCCTGTCCTGCTCAGTGCGGCACGAAGTGAGGCTGTCAGGCCGCCCGGCCGAGCCGGACGCGCGGCGGAGCTCCCGCAGCCGCGGCTCCTCAGGGCGGCCCGCTGCGGCCGTTCCGGGAGCACCGAGCGCCCCGGGAGCACCGAGCGCTCCGCGCGCCGCGCCCGGCGCGTCACGTGACGCGGCCGGCTGCGGCCCGCCCCCCGCGGAACGGAGCAAAGGGTAAGCGCCGAGAGCGGCCGGGAGCCGGGCGGAGCCTCGGGAGCCGGGCGGGCTCCGAGAGCCGAGGCGGGGAAGCGGCCGGGGAGCCTGCTGGTGGAGGAGGGAGCGGGGACGGGCATGAGCCGAGGGGGTCGAGGTGCGGTGGCCGGGACAGGCAGGCGCCGCGCGGCGGGCCTGGCCGCCAGCTCGCGCGAGCGCTCGGCGCCGC